>JAZKJV010000928.1:306415-578915 GCA_037367405.1 Ottelia alismoides
TAATTTTGAGGCACTATCAGAACGAAGATATTTCACATTGGCAGAAAAAAATATTCTTCTATCTCATTAATAAAATATTTGATCACATGATGCAAACGGCAATCGACGTCGACAAAAATGATAATTTTTTTATGGTGGAATTTAAGGTGGAGAAGAATGGAGGGATTGGGAAGAGAAAAACTCGTCGGTAACGAGAGGTTGAAGGAGGAGAACTGCGGAGATCGCGTGGAGGGAGAAGGAGAAGAGAAAGGAAGGAGAGAGATAAAATCTCAAATTTTGATTAATACTTGACTGCCTAAAAACATTGGACTACCATCTCTTATATAGGAGAGATGGGGTTACAAAAATAGTAACCTAATTAAAATTGACAATCGACTTGCCTAAACTGACTCTAACTAATTAATTGACCCACTTTCAAATTAAAATCTACGAAATAAACGTTGAGATCACAGGCGATCTCAATTATTTAATTAGATAATTACGACCACTTAAAAACGTAAATAAAATTGACAACTAATTAATTAAATAAGTTCGGCCCTATATTTGAGGTCACGCTGCATCAACTCTCCGCTGCTTAAAAAATTCGTCTCCCGACGAATTGCTTGATGTAGGTGTGTCGTTGGAGAAGTCGTCTCTGAGATTGTAGCTTGCAATTAGATCTTTCAACATTACGTTTATAGTTCTTTTCATTGGGGGGCGTCCCTGCAAATTTTGTACCCTTCAATTTCCTCACATTCCTATTGCCTCGGACCTTCCTGCAAATATGGATTTTAGTGGATTTATTTTTGCAATTTCCCCCTTTGCTTTCAATCCCATTTTTCCGGGATTCGGATACCTTCCATCTCGGCCCCTTGGTTAGGGCACGGAGCCCCTGTTGCGATATATGCGCGCGGGGTGGCAACTTCTTGAAGGCGCGAGCCGGGGCGGCGGTCTCTCGATGGCGCAGCCTGAGCGGATGGGGCCAGGTGCAGTTTTGCGGGGAGGCGGGGGTTCGGCGAGGGAGGCGCGGGTTCTGGGGGAACGAAGGGGGGTGAGAGGGTTGGCGGGCGAAGGGGAGGCTTGAGGGCAACTGGGGTCCAGCGAAGGGGAGTCTCAGGGATGGCAGGGAAGGTGGGTGGCGGCGGCGAGGCTGGGGGGTGGCGGGGAAGAAGGAGGGCTCGGGGAGGTAGGGGGGAGGAGGGGGAGTAGGGGAGGGGCAGCTTTGGTTTGGCGGCGGCGCGAGGGTGCGCGGTTGAGATCGGGTGGGGGGGGGGGGGGGGGGCTGAGGCGCCGCAGAGGGCCAATCACGCACGGGGATGCGGAGGTTCGCCGGAGTGGCGGGGAGGGACCGCGTGCTGGTGCGGTGGCGGGCTGGATGGCCCGAGGAACCGTCGTGGGGGATGGGACTGCCCGGTGACGCCGTAGGTGATGGGGACTAATCGGAAAAGTCCTGGACAGCCCCCGTTTCTTCATTTTTTTCTTTCTAAAAACGATCTGGACAGCAACCGTTTGTCTTCCTTCGCGATGTTTTTCTTCGTCCAAACTTGCGACAGTGACATCAACGGGTGGGAGGCGTTGTTTGGGCGTTGCGGAAGGCCTCAAAGTTAACCATGAGAGCTCGAAACTCGGAGTGGATTGTGGTTTGCAAGTGATGCAAATCACGTAACATGCGCTCCGTCTCCTTGTCGTAGTCGGTCGTTGGCTCGTCGTTTTCTGTCGGTCGAGCGATGGTCCCTTGATGTATGTCGATGCGAACGCCGGTACGGATCGTCAGATCGTGAGGACGATCTGTAGGCCATGCTCTGATATCAATTGATGCAAACGGCAAATCGGCATCGACAAAATGATAATTTTTTTATGGTGGAATTTAAGGTGGAGAAGAATGGAGGGATTGGGAAGAGAAAAACTCGTCGGTAACGAGAGGTTGAAGGAGGAGAACCGCGGAGATCGCGTGGAGGAGAGGGAGAAAAGAAAGGAAGGAGAGAGATAAAATCTCAAATTTTATAACCACTGAACTATCCATAGCCTATCATCCCTTTATATAGGAGGGATGATGTTACAAAAATAGACTCAAATTCAAATTCAAACTAACTATCCTAAATTGACTCTAACCGACTAACCGACTAATTTGAAATTCAAATCTCCAACTAATCGAGATCACAGGCGATCCCATTTATTTAATTAAGAGTTACGACAACTCAAATAAACGTAAATAAAATTAACAGATAAAAATTTAAATAAATGCAGCCTATAATTACTTTTTTACGCTGCATCAACTCTCCTCCGCTTGAAAAAATTCGTCTCCCGACGAATTGCTTGATCTTCGGGATGTTGATGGAGAATTTCCACATGGTTTGTTGGTCGAATCTCCCAATTTCGCTCCGACGAACGATGGTGTTTTGTCGCGTGTCGGCGCGAATGTCTGGATGGATCGTCAAATCGTGAGGACGATCTGTAGGCCATGCTCTGATACCAATTGATGCAAACGGCAAATCGGCGTCGACAAAAATGATAATTTTTTTATGGTGGAATTTAAGGTGGAGAAGAATGGAGGATTGGGAAGAGAAAAACTCGTCGGTAACGAGAGGTTGAAGGAGAGAACCGCGAGATCGCGTGGAGGGAGAGGGAGAAGAGAAAGGAAGGAGAGAGATAAAATCTCAAATTTATAACCACTGAACTATCTCACACCATAGCCTATCATCCCTTTATATAGGAGGGATGATGTTACAAAAATAGACTCAAATTCAAATTCAAACTAACTATCCTAAATTGACTCTAATCGACTAACCGACTAATTTGAAATTCAAATCTCAACTAATCGAGATCACAGGCGATCCCATTTATTTAATTAAGATTACAACAACTCAAATAAACGTAAATAAATTAACAGATAAAAATTTAAATAAATGCAGCCCTATAATTACTTTTTACGCTGCATCATCACAGCTCCAACCTCGGATTTATTTTTCAATAAAAAGACCCGGAAAGGTCTAGAAAAATCATCGACCGCAACTAGATAAATACAGTGCCCTAGTGATCAAGAACACGACTCATACCCCAAATGTCTAAATGAAGGAGCTCAGATAACTAAAAACTGCTCCGACTCTGACGGGATGGAAAGGATGAATGGTGATGCTTCACAAGCTGGCATGCCTCACACTGAAAAGAGGATCTCATAGAAATCTGAGGGAGAACATGACAGCTTCTACAGAGGAAGGTGACCAAAACGAAGGTGCCACATGTATGGAGAGATCGGTCCAATAGGTATAGTAGAAACAACAGGATGAGGTTAGATCAGTCTGTAGAGCCCCCGCTGCTCACGGCAACATCAGATCACCCTGTCTGTGAGTAAGTCTGAAACACAAGAGATCAAGGATCAAAAATGACATGACAATGCAGATCCTTAGTTGTCTGACTAATGGAAAGTAAATTCATATAAAAGTTAGGAGCATATAAAATATTCTGAAGGTGCATGAACAACGTCAAATGCACCCCTCTACCCTATACTAGGTAAGTGGTTGCTATTAGCAATGACAACCATCCGTCAGGTGGTATAGCCTTGTAGGACCTCATCTGTGCTCTGTCTCCACATGGATGGTGAGAAGCACTAGAGTCCATAATCCACTCTGTCATGTCTGCACTAGTACTACCAGTAAAAGCATAGACGATACATGAGAAGCTCGAAGAGGCTCTTGCTATGGCTGCAGCATCTATAGTGGTGGTGCCAGCAGTAGAAGAGTAGTACAGTTGTAGAGGACGATCATTATGCTTGGTCTTATAGATATCAAACTCTAGTTGAAGAATATTGGCCTCATTCTTCGCTTGAGCATAGATGGAAGCCAAAGTGTCTCACATCGTCTTGATGGTGAGCTGGTTTAGAATATCACTGGTTATCTCTGTGGTGAGGGTCCCACATGGCCAAATACGCGTATACAATCATACACGTCATCTTGCTTCCAAGAAGTATTTGTCCCAGTCTTATCAGTTGGCTCTGGATCTGTCGGGATGTGCTCATTATTGTTGCACTGCATGAGGGTAAGAAACTGCATGGACCACAACTCATAGTTGGTCCCATCCATCTTAGCGATGGGAGACGGGCCCTGAAGGTTCTGGATGAAAAAATGTCATTCTCATGGTTTAAAAAACACAACTCGAGGTGCCAAGGCATAAGCCTCGAGGTGTTTTCCATGAAAACTGCCTCGAGGCTACAGCCTCAGTCTGGATATCTGCCGGCGTAAGCCTCAAAGACCCGAGGCGGTCGAGGTGGTGAGGCGGTCATGAGGCGTCGCATCGGTCTGAAATGCATTCTTTTGGGTAAATAAATAAAAAACTATATAAAGATATACTTTTATAGTAATATTAAAGTTATAAAGCATATTTTAGTTACAAACATACAAGTCGCAATCACAATATTGTATTATAGTATCATTATATGTTACTCCCGAAACATAACATTTCATAAATATATAATTATACATTTATATTACAATCATCATTGCATCAAAAAAATCATGCAAGTGTACAATGATTGTTTCTAATTAGTATGAACAACTTTTACATCAACAAATGATACTCAATTGCTTGTATCGTTACAATGAGTATAATATATTTTTAAGAGATTGTATATTTTTGTAAGAATATTAGGAATTCATATATTTACAATATTAATATTACTTAATCACAAATTAAAACTAACATATACGTTAATATGGTATATTTTGTACATCTATTAAATGTAAAATATTCAAATTTAGGATTTATAGTCATATATTATGTCAATATTTGAACTTTACGTATGATAATATAATTGTGGAGAGAAGAAGAGAAGGATCTTGTGTGTTTATTCTGTGAGGTCTAGAGGTCCTTATATAGACTAAACCATAGGGTGCTCAGAGGAGAACTTACATAAATACCCCTGTGGAGTTACAATGATAAGTAAGGAAATAGTGATAATAAGTAAACATCGATAAATAAAGAAACATCAATCTACGGTAATCTCTAATACTCCCCCTCAAGTTGGAGCATATTCATCAATCACGCCTAACTTGGAAGTTATCCAGGAAAGCCGCTTCTTAGTCACTGCCTTGGTAAAATATCAGCAAGTTGAAGATCTATTGGAATGTACGGCGTGGTTATCTTCCCTCCTCGTACAACATCTCTGATAAAGTGACAATCAATCTCAATATGTTTTGTTCTCTCATGGAACACAGGATTGGTAGCAATGTAGGTAGCTGATTTGTTGTCACAGTACAAGGGAATAGGAGTGTATGTAACAGCATTTACTTCTTGTAGAAAAATGAGCAGCCATGTGATCTCACATGTAGCCTAAGCCATTGCTCTATATTCAGCTTCAGCACTAGATCTTGAAACGACTGCTTGTTTCTTGCTCCTCCAACTAACCAGGTTTCCTCCTACCATCATGGCATATCCAGTTGTAGATCGACGGTCTTCAGGAGAGCTTGCATAATCGGCGTCAGCATATGCAGTAAGATTTGTGTGACCATTTGCCCATTTAAGATTTCTCGTCCTGGCGAGTCTTTTTAGGTAGCGAAGGATTTGAAGAACATCTTGCCAATGGTTGTAGCATGGTTTCTCCATATATTGGCTGGCTCTGTTTACAGCATAAGATATATCAGGTCTAGTTATTGTAAGATATAGAAGTTTGCCAACCAGGCTCCTATATCGCGTAGTGTCTTCAAAGAGAGGATCACTGAATGCAGAATGTTTTCTAGGTTCTGCTGGAATTCCTGACGGTTTGCACCCAGGTAGTCCTGCCTCAGTTAGTATGTCAAGGCAGTATTTCCTCTGTGACATATATAAGCCTTTCTTTGTACGTAGAGCTCTATGCCTAGAAATAGCAAAGTTGTCCAAGATCCTTGGTGACGAATACTTTTTGCAAGAAAGCCTTGGTTTCTAATATCCCTTGGTCATCATCTCCAATATAATCATATCATTTACATATACAACAAGAATTACAATACCAGTCTGTCATCTCCTGACAAAAACTGAATAGTTAGATGTAGTCCTCTGAAAGCCCATGGTGCCAATCTCTGCACTCAGTCTACTCAAACCAAGCTCTTAGACTCTGCTTTAGTCCGTAGATGGCTTTGTGAAGTCGGCATACATACTCCCCCTCGACTTCGTAACCTGGGGGTTGTATCATGTACACTTCTTCGTCAAGCTCTCCATATAGAAATGCATTCTTGACATCTAACTGAAACATAGGCCACCCTTTGTTCACAGTCACAGAGATGATAGTTTCCCCATTTCCCTAGCCCACAGGGGAGAATGTTTCGAAGTAGCCTACCCTGTATGTTTGAGTAAAGCCCTTTGCTACAAGTCTTGCTTTTAAACGATCAATAGAACCGTCAGGGGACTGCTTTGTAGTGAAGATACATCGACATGCAACTGGTTTACATCCAGGAGGGCATTTGACAAGGTCCAATGTTTTTCGGGACTGTAATGCTTCCATTTCTTCATTCATTGTCATTCTCCATCCCTCATCTTGTAGTGCACTATGATGATCTTTGGGAACAGAAATAGCCATTATGGCATCTGCATATCTTTTGTCGGAGCAAGATAACACATTAGTAGAGGTGAAATGAGATATTGGATGAAGTGTACATTGCCACTTTGTTCTTCGTAGTGCGATCGGTAGCTCATGAGGACTATCCGGGGTAGCATTGGTGGGAGCACTCGAGGATGGCATAGTGTCCTGCAACAGTAGAATAGGTAAAGGAACCTGAACAGGATTAGACACAGTTTTTCTTTTATACAGAATAGGTAAAGATTCCACCATCTAGTTCTAGTGATCTCAGAAGTCCTCCTTTTCTTTACCAACCCTTTCATTTGCACATCCATGATTAACAAGAGATGTTGAGTTGTCAAACTCTCCCCTAAAATCACGTTGCAATCGATGCAACATAATCAATCTCTTTTCATCAACGTAAAATAATCTATATGTGTTCCAGTCGGACCACTCTTATAAGCAATTAAATGTTTCTCCCTCTTCTTGGAGAGAGTGTTTGCTATAAAAAAGATTATAATCTGTTACAAAATTCCATAATGACTTTTCCCTCTTCATTTCTATCCCCGAAGCCATGACCTTCATGGACACTAACATCCCTGAAGCATCCTTTTCCACATGCCCATTAAGATCTCCGCCCAGGCAAATCATCTCTCTTTGTGGGATTCTTGCATAATCTTATCCAAATCCTCCTAAAAAGCTTGCTTAATACTTTCATCTAAACTAATTTGTGGTGCATAAACTGAGATGACATTAAGACTTTCTTCTTTGAGCATCAATTTTAGAAAAATAAAAATTATATATTTAAAATAATAATAATACAAAATTGGCTAAATCCGCTTGGTCGTTTAACTACCAACTGATCCTGAGGCAGTGATGCCACCACCTAAATACCTACTACGACATTTGCAAGCTTGCGTTTTTATTAAAATTAAAAATAAAGATTTGATAAGATTGTTATTTCCAATTATAATCCCATCACCAACAAAAAAAAAGGTATATAACTTGTTTAATCTAAGCTTATGAGAACATCAATTAGGTCAGGCTTAGGATTCGATTTGTGATTTCCAATTGTAATTCTACCACTCAAATATAAAAGGGCTAATAGGTTGTGTATAAGGTAAGCTATATGCGTAAACGAAAAACTCAAGCTTCATGGAAAAGAAGTCTCCACTACACCATCACATATGGGACTGAATTTAAGATGTGCACTAGGTCGGTTATTTGGAATTGATCTCTATTGTGTATGGTTTATTGTGTCAGCCATGTATTTGCAGCTCCCATCACTACGGTGGTCACAGGCATGCTAGAGTCGGGCATGGTGACCACTCCCCCTTGTACAGTACTATTTAATACAGATTAAATATCAGATAAGTAACAAAATCAACCAACTTTGTTAATTAACATATGTGAAAAAAGATATTTTTCGACGAACTAATGAAACCGCATTCCAAATTTGGTAAAAAAAACATATGATTAATTAAGAAACAAAAATGGTAGCTTACTAACTATCTATCTAAAGCAATAATACACAGACAGGAGATCGTTTAAGAATCATTAAGATAACCAAACAGATAAGTGGTATTTATTATCTATTTGTCGGAGTAAAGCAAACACTTACCCACGAGAACTGCCCGCCATGGAACTTGTTCTTCGTGCCTGCCAAGTGTGAATCCAATGGTGTGAGCTTCAACAACCTCGGAGCTGCAATCCTGTTCCCCATACGCCCACCGAATCCGGTTTTCTCCTTCCCGTCCTTGTCTTTGAAGACAGTCGAGATGAGTATCAAGTAAGCATCAGTCGTACCCAATATCCACTTCCCATCATAAGTAACATCCACATGAGTGATCGGCGACCCTAGCCCAGGGAATGCTGTCTTCGCCATCCTCATCGAACTCTTTGAATACAATCTGATCTTCCCATCGATGGACCCAACCACGATAGACCCATCCCCGGTACTCGCGAAGCACTGGAAGTTAGTCCCCCTCGCAAACTGATGCCCCTGGGGTCCACTCCAACACCGGTGTATCCGCATTGGCGATGTTCTGGACGACACCCCTCCGGTCACGCATATCCCACCCGGCAGAGCCGGTTGTCGTCCAGTCCCAGAAATGTCGACTCAGATGGGTCCAACTGTGCACCCTTACTGTCGTTCGTAATGTCCCGCATTGTGATCTCAGTCCCATCCTTCCCAAACCTCCACTCACTCACGACCTTCCCCGTCTCGATGTCGAGCTGGTGCACACCAGTGGCATGCGGCGCCCCACCCGTTGCAGGGCTCATCAACAGCATATTCGTCTCCGCCTTCATAAGAAGCGCCTTCTTTGGTGTGGACTCACTCCCTCCAATCCTCAGCCCCTCATCGAACTTCACCATCACACCCTTCCCATGTATCCCGTGCCGGAAATTCTTCACCACCTGAACACCCGAATCCCCGACGAGGAAGCTATTGTCAAGCGCGCCAAGCGCAAGGCTCTGAATCCCACCATTCGCCGCCTCCTCGAATTCCTCGAGCAAGTCCTTGCTCGTGCGTGTTGGCGTGTACGAAGGCGGACCACGGGCGGGTGAATCATCCGGATCCTCCCATATCGTGTCGTCCGCAACCTCAGGGCGTGCCCACCCCATGAAATCCTTGCCATAGACCTTCACGCGGCTCTCCTCGGTGTCCTCGAGGCCGTAGACGTTCTCAAAAAGGCAGCTTTCGAATTGATCGCGGAACGCACGGTACGCCTCGTCAGTGAAGAACCGCATCGCCCATACGCCATCGGATACGAAGTCGACGCGGCGCTGTTCGGGGAAGGATTTGAGCTGCATCGCAGGGGAGACCGGCGCGCAAACCTTGGAGCCGATCTTGAGGAGCCAATTGGCGGGGGATGGTGCGGAGGAGGGGGAGTCGGGGTCGGAGTCGGCGTCGCCGGAGGAGCGGGAGAAGGAGAAGGTGGTGAGCTTCTCGGAGGTGATCCATTTGGCGGAGGGGGAGGAGCCGCCGATGTGGAGGTAGAGGCGGGCGGCGTTAGCGTTAGGTTTTACGGGGGAAGGAGAAGGGGAGGAGTACTTGAGCTTGAGGGAGCGCAGGCGGGAATCGACCTCGTCTAGGGTTTGGGGGGAGGTCAGGTGCTCCGCGGAGGAGGGGGGGAGAGGTTCTCCGTTTTCTTCTGCTTCTTCTTCTTCGGATCCGTCTTCGTCATCGGAGGAGGAGAGCGAGGTCTCGCGGCTGTGGGAACCGCCCATGGTGGTGACGGGAAGCCGGCAAGTGTGATGGAGAAGGCGGGGTTTTGGAAATTTGAGAGGGACGTGAGGAGCGGGGGGTTTGCTTTGGGGGGAAGGGAAGGCGGTGAGGTTATTCACAGGGGGTGGTTGGAAAGGTGGGGAGCTTGCTTCGGCGGGGAGTCCAGCCCATTTGCAGCCCACAGTAGCACGAAACTATTTGAAGTAAAAAAGTCGTGCACTCTACTCCGGCCCAGTTAAGGCCCACCATCCGGCTGGACGTCCGAGCTCCGGTGTGACTAGTAGTCTTGTTTTGGACCCAGAGCAGTCACGCGTGAGAATGTCAGCCACCTTTGGCTGCAACTCAACACGATCCTCGACCACGTGCATTACAATAAAAGTGACCTGTGGATAATTTGAGCATGGCAATAAGATCCATAAAATTCAAGCCATTGAGTTATTGCTTATATGAGTTGGAATATGAGACTAGCCCAGAGAATATGAGTTTGCGAAGGTATGAGTTGGTATATGAGAGATGTGGTTGAATAAATTAGCTCGCAGTTTTCCATGAAATGATTCAAATCTTGGATGAAATTAGTATTAGAAGAAAATCTTCAAACTGATGGTCATAGCATGTCAACCATATGTGCGCATGCGTGTGTGTTAAAGCACGAGCCTCGAGGGCATAGGCATTGTAGTGCCAAATCATGACATATGTGCCCACACATGCCCGTGTGTTATAGAGCGAGGGCGTAGGCATTGTAGATGATATTGTAGTTACCGTTCTCAAATATATTAATATTGTTACATCCTTTTTATTTTTAAATGATTCTCACACTCTAAACATTCTAAATGGTACAGAAAAAACATATCCAATCTGACATGACCATCTATGTAGTTCGCCGCTGGGACAGAGGAAGGGAGGGCCAGGTGGGGCTAAGCCCCTACATACGATGGAAGTTCTATAATATATAAGATTTTGGTGATATTGTAACTTCCACAATCAACGAAGGCTTGAGTCCTTCTAATCATTGTAGTTATTATCTTAAACCGTGAGGATGAGTAGGAAATTTTACCACAACACAAATGATAAGAACGTGTTACCAACGCACCGAGTTAGCCAACCGTTACACCTCTTCTATTTTTAGATGGCCATAACATTTGGCATTCCCTTTCTCCATCTTTTCTTGGCTATTTTATTGTATAAATAATCAAGTCAACTAATCCCTTCTATCTTCTCTGATCTTGCATTTCTCTAGTCCTCCATCTTATCCACCGCGGTAAACCATTTTGATTTCTCGTTGCGTCGCACCAGCCGCCCTCTCTTTCACCTCCTCCACCTTCTCCTGCAGGAAGTCCGCCACCGTCTTCCCCGTGGTTACACTCGCATCTCTCGCCTTCTGCGTAGCGCAACCTCTCGAGCCTTCTCTGAGATGTAGTCCCTCGTCTTGTTGTATCGCTCCTCCGCAACATAGAGTGTGTCGGTTGAGTTCTGCTCACACCGACATCGTATTTTGTAGCACCTCATCGTGCTGGACTTTACGATTAGGTGTGATTCCAACCTCTCCATCATCGAATATATATCTTGCAAGTTGTGATAATCTTCTTTTTGAGATCAGAAATAGTCATATTCCTACATGTACAGGCACTTATTTCAAGATCTTTTGTTTTTTCCTTTATTTTCTTGTCGGAATTATCTCACAATTTATGGGATCATAGCTAAAATTTGATTCTGGGTTTATCCTATTTAGGGATCTTAGATTAATAACATATATGCATTATATTATTGAACCATGCCGAATTTCAGTTCATTAAAATAATATCGAGCATCAAAGTTCAGTTCTTCAATGATTTGAAATTAATACCTTTGGAAACATAATAAGAATATTGTTTCAACTATTTGCAAAAAAAATAATAGTAATGTATATTCATGTTGAGTTCTTCAATGATTTGAAATTAATACCTTTGAAAACATAGTAAGAATATTGTTTCAACTATTTACAAAAAAATAATAGTAATGTATATTCATGCTGAGTTTTTTTATAAGAGTTGTTCTTGATGCCTGTTCCATTTATAGATTCTTGATTTTCTATCTATCAGTCTTGTGCAATTCAAACTATGTTGAACTAATAAACATGGTAATATTTATGGATTTCTTGTTATCTTAATTGATATATATATATATATATATATATATATATTTAGAATGGATTTAAGAAGGGAAGTAAATTTTATTAGTGTCCTGGGTATGTATTGAATGGGACGATGGAAACAAAGTGTCAAGTAGGAGATTGATATGGATTCATGTAGTGCCATTTTTCCTCCTGGATTATTTCAAAATTTTACAAAAAAAAATACAATTATCTATTTATGATAATTTTTACATAAATAGTTTTGAATTGAAAATGAAAGCACATATATGTCATACGATGAAAATAACATTGATTTAAGGGATTTTGTACACAAGGATCTCCAAAATCTTGTCTATTAACATGGTAACCATTACGATCCTTGTAGATTATACCATAACACATGCAATTTTACTAGTATTTATTACATCACAGTTCTTGAATGGGAAGGAACATGTGTGTTAAATAGTGTAAAGACTAAAGAGTGTAAGGGTCGCATCATAATTGCAAAAAATATAGGGGTTCTTGGATAAAATTTGAGGATTTTGGTGTAAGAAAACTCTTAATTTTAAAAGTTAACGAGGAAAACAATGTGTGCCCTTGAAAAGGTTTATTCGAGCTCTTGCACATATATCATAATGTAAAAGATTAAATATATACTTTGAAGATACTAACTTGAGCATCCTTTTTTTAGTCAAACATTTTTTTTAAACATTGTTTCTTATTTTCTCTAGGCATTTGCTACATAACATGAGAAGTAAAGCTATTCTTTTAGATTTTTTATAGATGGTGATTTTTCTATTACCTATCTTAAATGTCATATATACTTATATATTCATATCAATTTTACTTTATTATATTACTTTCATATTAAAAATGTCAAAGAGAACAATTATCACCTATTTCTCTAAGGTTAATGAAAGTACTTCTCAAGAAAATAATATATGATTATCCTAAAGAGGATGAATTTCTGCAACAGAAATTTCCACGGCTGAAAAAAGGAGAAGATATTATTTGTAGTTATATAAATTTGGGAACTTATCAGTTTATCATGGAAAATTATCCATACAGTACTAACGGAAAACAACGTCGACGATTTGAAGCATCGTGGTTTAAGTATCATGCATGGTTAGAATACTCTCCTTCAAAAGATGCAGCATTTTATTTCTCTTGTTATCTTTTTTGTGGTAGATCTAATTCCGAGCATTGTATAAATGCTTTTGTTATTGATGGATTTCATAATTGGAAGAAGGTTAATGGTGGAAGAAATTGCTCTTTGTTATGTCCCATGAAAGAAAAGGGATCAACACATAATTTGACTAAAGAGCATTGAAGGAATTTAGTGAACAAATCATAATACATTGAAAATGTATTTCAAAAAATAAGAGAAATACATATTAAAGAAAATCGATTACGACTAAAGACTACAATTGATATTGTCCGATGGTTGACATTTCAAGCATGTGCATTTCGAGGAAATGATGAAAGACCATCTTCAAGCAATCGTAGGAATTGTATTGAACTAATTAAGTTAGTTACATCTTACAATGAAGAAGTGGATATGGTCGTCTTAGAAAATGCACCAAAATGCTAAATATACATCTCCTGATGTTCAAAAAGAAATTATATATATCACAGCCAACAAGGATAGAAATGCCATTCGGGATGAGATTGGAGAAGCAATATTCTGCATAATAATTGATAAAGCTAGAGATGAATCAAAAAGAGAGCAAATAATAATAGTTTTAGGTTTGTTGATAGATTTGGCATCTTACGTGATAGATAAACTTTTTGAAGTTCTCTTACAAAATATCCTCGACTATAAAAGAATAAGAGGTCAGGCTATGATGGAGTAAGTAACATGCATGGTGAATGGAATAGGTTGCAGGCTTTGGCTATGAAAGATAGTAAATATGCTTATTACATACATTGCATGGCTCATCGCATTCAGTTAGCTCTTGTCATGACTTCAAAAGAAGTGATCCCTATGATGAATCTCCATTTCATCACCTTTATTTTATCATTTTGGCCTTAAAAACCCCAGCAAATGCATGTAAATAGCATCAATTTGTCCAATATAGCATGTATTATTAATTATATTAAATGTATATAAAATAAGGTTTTTAATGCCAAAATTATAGAATAAAGAGAAGAAAGGAAAAAGGAATAAAATATTGCAAATTTTTTATGACCCGAACCCCGAGACCAAGGCCAGAATGGAATTGGTCGATAAGGAATAAAGTAGGGGGAGATAAGGGCCAATAATACAATAAATACCTCATTTATTTATTCATCCATTTATGCATTTTTGACACCTATTTTGTATATAATTATTTATTCATCAAATAGCAATATTTTGTATATGAAAGTTGTAGATAATAATGTGAATAAAATTACAAAATTGAGTTTGTACAAAAATAGCGCACAATGTACATTTTATACACAGAATAAAAAGCCAGAATCTCAACTTCACAGACCCATATCTTGCAAATAAAGACTCAAAATCCACCAAAATCACTTTTTAATTGTATATAGCTCTTCAAGAACTATTTAATAAAATTGGTTTCATATTTTTTTGGAGTTCATCTGTGAAAGCTAGGTTTTTGGCCTTCATTGTATAGTCTACCCGATTAAAATATTCATAATATTCATTATTCATTATTTTTATAAATTTATATTTTTAGAATGTTGTAAATAATATAAAAATGCATGTACATATTTAAATTATAATAAGACCCAAAAAGAATTTGTAAAATAAAATAAGTCTATAAAATACATAGACAAAAATACTTATGTCTTATATGTACATAAATAAAAGGGGATTTTGTTCTTTTATTCTTTATTCATCTATAATTTATTAAATTGTAAATATTATCTAGATTCCATTAAAAATGTAAATCCAAAATAAAAACCAATAAAATACGTTAAATAAATAAAATATATATAAAACATAGGTAAAATACCTATAAGTATACCTACATAATATATATACCTATTTATTTAAATATGAAAATAAACTCATAAAAATTAAATAAAAATATATTTATACTCAAAAAAATAATGTATAAATTTATAAAATAAGAAAATAAAATAATAAAATAAAATATACAAAATAAAAATAAATTATACAAAATACATGTAAATACACTTATAAATACATCATTAAAATAAATTCATAATAAAATACATCAAAAAAATAAATAAAAATTATAAATAAATACTACATTAATTAATAATCATTTTTTATTTTATAAATAAAATTTAATAAATTCATTTACTAGGTTAAAATAATAGGTCAACTTCGTGCTGACTTGGACCAATAGAATTCCAGCGAACGTTGACTGTCTGGTCAAATGTCCCATCTGGGACCTGGCGCGTCAGAAACATCTTTTCCCCGATATTCTTGCATTTTTCCCGCTCGATGCAGTGATCAATCACTTTTCGATCCCTTCACGGAAAATTTCTCCTAGAATCATCATGATCCACGCCACCCTTGTAGATTGCTTGTACATACTTCAGATTTCTTTGATTTGGCCCGGTCAAATAAGGGTGCCTCCCTGTGTTAAATAAAGACCTCCGCCTTCTTTGCAATTTTGTTCAGCCTCTATCCAATCCCTTCCTCGCATTCGGTCCCGACGGTGTTCCTTGTGACAGGAGGAGCCCGCTGGCGCTTTGAATCGGTCGGAGAAGTGGAGGTTGCACCCAAGGCCGCCGCTCCGGCGAGGCCTCTGCTCCTTGGCCAAACGCCAGGTATGAGTTGCGCCTTTACTTGGTTTAGATAGGTTTTAGTCTTAGCCTTTTATTTCCGTCTTTAGATTAGTGTTTAGCTATTAGATTTAGCGTAAAATCCCCCACCCGTAGCTCGCCGGAGCTCCGCTCCGGCGAACATCTCTGATGAATACCCATTCATCACTCTTTATTCTATTATTTTAGCTACAAAAACCTTTGCAAATACATGTAGATATGTGTAAATACCAATAATCACCAAAAGCATGCATTGTGTAAAAACCTATAATCAGCATGTTTTTGTGCACAAAATAAAAGAATAAAGAGCAAAAGAAAAAGAGGGAAATATTTAGAATAAATATTGAGCAACCTAACCCAAGGGAGGGCTCAGCATGGGCCTGACCGCCATAAAAGCCAAAGTAGAGGGAGATAGGAGCTCATGTGTGTATACTTCTATAAATAAATAAAACTATATATTTTCCTCACCCAAAAATATGTTGTCAATATTTGTACATATTGTGTGTATATTTCATTAAAAACAAAATAAAAATTTAAAATTCAAAAATTCAAAAGATGCCCTTTCACCTTGTGTATAAACCACACCATTGTATTTATTTAACCTTGTAAATAAATTCAATTATTTTCTAAACTTTTTGTAAATATTCTATGGCATATTTTGTAAATAAAATAAATAAAAAGAAACAAAACAAAAATCAAATAAAAATTACAAAATTGAAAATACAAAAATACATTGTGTAAATACCTTGTATATAAATGTATATATCTATTTATTTCACCCTTGTATATAAGTGATAAAAATTAAATAAAAATATTCTTTTATTCCTCATTTCATGTTGTAAATAAATAAAATACAAAATGAGCATAAAAACACATAAAAATAACAAATAAAAAATCAAAAATAAAACCCATATAGTGTACATATACCTATATATATAACTAACCTATTTTTATTTCCAAAAAAATTAATTAAAAATCACCAAAAAATAGAAAAAAATAAAAGAAAAATATTTCATGTTTTGAGTTTTATTTAATTCGACCTATTTCTGCCTTAAAATAAATAAACAAAATTCGGGCACACGTGGCCGCTCCTGATTGGTCCACGGGGGAATGTTGACCCCGGTCAACTCCCCCGCGACCTCCTTCCTTTTCTGGACCACGCGTGCCGCGCCATCTTCCCCGATTTTCCACGCGACTCCAGGCTGTCCCCCACGCATACCCCGTGCCCGGAGTCTTCGCCGTTCATCCCTCTCCCTCGCCGGATCCTCCGCCATCAAATCCACGCCTTCCTTAGCCGTCGAGCCTCAACCCTAGTCGACCCTGTCACCTTATATATTTTCGCCTCCGCCGCCTCCGCGCCCCATCTTTGGACCCTCTCCTTCTTCCCGTGACCTCCATCGGCTCCGCAAGAGTGACAGCGAGCGTCAGCCCTTGTTGCAGTGAGGTGAGGAGGCGTATCCTTTGATCCGGCGAACTCGCCGCCTTTGCTCCGCCGCCGGCGTTGAGCATCGAGCTTCAGGCCTTGACGCCCTTCGAAGCTACGACCCGGAGATAGCCACGCTCCAGCACAGTCTCCAGCATCCATCAGGTAGCCTTAGTTCCCTCTAATTTCTTCTAATTTCCGATTACGCCCAAATCATAGCTCCGACGTACATCTCCGATTCCGATCACTTAGCGTATCATCTCGACCTTCCGACCCTACCATCACCTTCGCCATCTCCTCGCGCACCTTCTTCACCCATTCGCACAACCCAGATCGCAAAGGATCTGGGAGTCGAGCTCCACCGCCGTCGCCTCGCCGGAGCTCGTCCGCCCCACCGCACCGATCACCTTCACGCCACCTAACCGGGTCGAGGCACTTTGCCCTCGACCTGCGAAGCTTCTTGACCACTTTGGCAGGTCCAAAGGGGGTGTCTGAGCCTCCTTCACAGTTCAGCCAGGAGCTTCGAGCCACTAGGCCTCGCCGGAGCCCCTCCAGGGCTCGGTTGGGCCATTGGCCACCACCAGCAGCTGCGGGACAGTCCAGCGGATCTTCTCCGACCTTCAGGCGCAGCTGAGGAGGACCGGAGTTCACGCAGACGTCGGCGAAGTTCGCCGGCGTCGAGTTCTTCCTCCATCTTCCAGAGCCGTCCGATGAAGACCTCGCTCCAGTTCTAATCCTAGCCGTTCATCTGAGGAGGAGCAGCAGCCGTCGATCAATCAGAGGATCTCATCCGGACCGTTGCAGCCGAGGAGAGAGGCGCAGTAACCCAGCACCGCTCGATCGTCCACGTGCCTCTCCCTCCGCCGTCGATCGAGCCCAAGAGCCGAAGAAGTAAAGCGCCGCGCACCTCAGCCGTCAGATCACCCACGTGGCGCACATCCGACCGTCGGCTAATAAAGGGGTAAATATCATAGGGCCCCCTCGTAGTTTGTCCATTTCTTTTTAGTCCTGTAATTTTTAATTCAGTTGTTTATTTTCTGGGATATTTGCATAGAGACCCTCGCGCTTAATTTCATTTGCAATTATACCCCTGCCAGTAGAGACCCACGTGCTTCGTCACGTGTTACTTTGGGAATTTTGCATCTTTAGCCCTGTAGTTCTGGAATGTTATGCAATGAATGAAATGTTTTGTTTATTTGCAAATATACCCCTGTGAGCATTGATTATGCGCATGTGCGTTTTATTTTGGGGAAATTTGCATATAAGCCCCTGGACTTTTGATACGAGTTATCAATAAGTCCCTGGAACTTATTTTTATTACATTTAGGTCCTTGAGTGCCCCAGGCACGTGCTTGGCACGTGACTTCTTGGGTATTTTGCACCAGGACCCCAGAACTTTTGGGTATTTGCACTTAGGTCCCTGTGCACAGTGCCCCACCTTTCTTTTTGAATAAAATATCAAACGACCTCCAAATCCAATGAAATTTTGACACATGGCTCCTGCCATGGTGTAGGAATTTCTATGATTTTTGGGGACATTTTTGATTTCATTTATTATTTTTAAAAATTCAAAAACACTCTTTTTCGCCACTGTTTGACTTTAAAAATACCAAAAAAATATTAAAACTCCACTAAAAATTCTAAAAAAATTAGATATTGTTGTTTACTGGTTGTTTGATTTTCTAGCCAATTTTGGCTATTTTTCATCACCTAAAAACCTTAAAAATTGAAAAACCCCTAAAAACCCATAAAAATTGTAATAAATAAATTAAAAATCCAAAAACAATAATTAGGGTGCCTAAATTTTCCTCATTCTTCATAGATTATAGGAAAATTACCTCCAAGGTTTATTGAAACTCTTAAATATTTTATTTTTGAGTTTTTAACCTTGCTGGACAGTACCTTGGTGTTTCTGTCTTGTTTGATTTTTAATAAATAATTTACCCATTAGAAAAATTCCAAAAATTCACCAAAAACAGTAAAAAACATTTAAAACATAAAAACCATTTTCCTTAATTTTTGCATCATTTTTGATGTGTGTAATAATTTGTTGAAGTTCCCTTGTTTTCCTTTTCTTTCATTTTCTCCTCTTTTAAAAAAATCTAAAAAAATATAAAAACAAATAAAAACCATAAAAAAGATTCACTTGGATTTCTGACTACATCGTAGGCCGCAAGGCCAATCTGTGCTCCTTGTGTTCGACCCTGGGAGCTATACCAGGTTAATCCTATAGCTAGATCGCTCTATTGTGTGCTTGCTTGTTTTTATCTGATTTGAGTGATTGAATTTTCTTGACTGACTCAGCCCGAGTGATTGAGGTCGCAACAAGGCGAGGCCTCTGCTCCTTGGCCAAACGCCAGGTATGAGTTGCGCCTTTACTTGGTTTAGATAGGTTTTAGTCTTAGCCTTTTATTTCCGTCTTTAGATTAGTGTTTAGCTATTAGATTTAGCGTAAAATCCCCCACCCGTAGCTCGCCGGAGCTCCGCTCCGGCGAACATCTCCACCCGCTTTTTGTGTTGATGCAGCCTCAAGTCCGGTCGAGGGACCTCCCCTCGAGCCGTGTGAGCATTTTCCTGCAGGTTAGGAGCAAAGAGAAGCTCCAGGAGGCTCATTCAGAGTTCACCGGAGGCACCTGGAGCCCCTCGACTTCTCCGACGTCGTGGTGGCGCTCCAGTGCGTCTCCGCCCGATCCAACACCTTCAGCAAGTTCAGCCACCTGCCAGGAAGCTGGTGGGAGCCTCAGAAGCCTCTAAGGACGCCGGAGAAATGAGATCGAAGGCGGGGAAGTTCGGCCATTCCGGCCTTCTTCCCTGTTCTTTCACCTTGCTTCTCCGCCGTCGGATGAAGGAGGTCTCCCCAGGTCGAGCCCCAACCGTCGGATCTACCAGTGCCTCAGCCGTCCGATCACGCCAGATGATCTAATCTCCACCGTGGATCCGCGAACCGTCATCGGCAAATGTGGAGGCGCCACGTGTATAAGTCACGCATATCAGCCGTTGGATAGAGCGCCTTTGGGGGTAATTTTTCACATATAACCCCTCTCTTTTTGTATTTAGATTTTAATATTGTAAATAAATTTTCACGTTGTAAATAAAATGTAATTTTTGTAAAAGGACCCTGACAGTTTATGGAATTAATTTTGGTCCCTCCGCACCTCACGTGCAGTCCCACATGAGGCACGTGAATTTTGCAATGTAGCCTTGGCGGTTTTTGGTTAAAAGTAAAATAGTTCTTAAAATTAAAATAAATGTTTATTCCTGTAGGTATTTTTGCACAGAGCCCCCTGCATATTATTTTATTTGCAAAAATGCCCCTGCTAGGCTGTTTAATTTTTATGTCATTTATCTATTTATTAAAAATACCTATGTAGCTCCTAAAAATCTACAAAAATTAGGTTAGATGCTCCATGTAGTGTACTTTCATGCCACATGCCCATTTTGCATTTTTTGTATTTAACCTAATTATTAAAAATGAAAGAGGAGCCCTTTTTACACTGTCGAATTTATAAAATACCAAAAAATGTAAAAACATTTTGAAAAAATTACAAAAAATTTATATATGGTATATATATTGAGTCCAGAAATCGAAAAACCCTAAAAATAGAAAAAGAAAATATAAAAATTTTAAAAAGCTCCAAAATCCTAAAAAGTATAAAAATCCTTCAAAAATACTAAAAATATGTTTTTCTGTTTTATAATTATTTATATATTATTATTTTCGTATTAAAATTAATTTGGGTAATTTTGACACTTATTTTATAATTTTAAAACCCAAATTATTTTTCGACCTATATACTTACGCCCTTATTTGGGATATTTTTGGAATTAAAAATACATAAAAATTAAAAAAATCCCAGAAAATAACAAAAAATATAAAAACATAAAAAGCCAAAAAATATTATATCTAATATATTTTGAGTGTTTATATAAATATATATATCCTTATATACTCTCTCTCTCTCTTCTCTTATATATATCTTTATATATATATATTATATAATTAAAAATATAAAAAGAAAATATAAAATATAAAATATAAAAACAAAATAAAAAAATTATAAAAACAAAAATGAAATTAAAAAATATAAAATTAAAAACCCACAAAAACAATAAAGAAATGGACATGAACCAAGAATTGAATCACTGCGCAACCAATTTCATCACACAATCATTCACCTCCCAGTGTTCGACCTCTACTCATGCTTACACCTATACACATTTGCATGTAGAGTTATAATAAATTTTAACCCTACATTTTTTATATTAATTGCATATATTTTATTGTGGGTTATCTGTTGATTGATTGGGAATTATTGAGTGGTCACCGCATCGACTATTGATCTGCATTGTGGATTAATACGACCCTTGATTTTCCTCTTTCATCAAATGGCGTCGTTGCTGGGGAGGCAACGGATTTTGTACGGTATTTTGTGTGGTTGTTAATTCATTTATTTAATTCTTTTCTCCTATCCAGTATTCATTTATTTATTTGATTTTTATTGAGATTATTGAGACTATTCTGACCCATCTCCTTTATTTGTCTTTGATGCGAGGGACCGCCAAGCGAAGGAAGACCTCCTAGGAGGACCAATGCACCCAAGCGAGGCGGAGTTGGCTCTTCCACACCAGCCAACAGGAGAAAGCATCGAAGGCAGATAGAGGAGAATTTTTGAAGATAGTCTCTATTTTTATGCATTTTATTTATTATGTATATTTATGTGAGAGAGTGACACTTGGATTGTAATAATACAGGACTCTCACAGGTACACTCCGACTCCTGAGGTCCATTGTCCGAAGGATTGTTCCCTTGGGGGCCTCGATGGTTTTGACGCCTTTTCCTTTTTTATTTTATTTTTATTTTGTGTGAATGAGCCCTAGCTCAGGTTGCTTGATCGAGTAGATTAGGTCCAAACACCCTAATATATTTGCATGTACCTATAATGCGTTGGACCTAGTTCAAACTTTAAACAGTCGACCTCATCATCTTCGAGCCTACGTGCCGCGAGCCCACCCTGTCAAGCGCTGCTCCTGAACTCGATGTGTTGAGAAGAGGAGAGGTGAGCCTAGACCGGACTCCTGGATTGAAGATCGGTGACCGACTTGTGGTGCTTCACGATAATAGCAGTTACTATCCTAGGGCGATTTCTTCGGCTTGCATTTGCATATAGCATAGGTTTCAAAGTCTGTTCTGCA
Organism: Ottelia alismoides; assembly: GCA_037367405.1. Taxonomy (NCBI): domain Eukaryota; kingdom Viridiplantae; phylum Streptophyta; class Magnoliopsida; order Alismatales; family Hydrocharitaceae; genus Ottelia; species Ottelia alismoides. Next base: position 328,617 of record JAZKJV010000928.1, read on the forward strand.
TCCCGCATGGAGAGAGCTAGAGGCACTGTAAGTCTTCTTACGTATTGCCAACCTAGGATGCTTAATGGAAATTGAAACCTCGATAGGCACGTGCATTGAAAATACCCAAAAAAAGTGATAACCTAAATAAAATTGGGATTGTTAACTCTATTGGACTTAAAATAAAATGTAATGGACTTCCTTGTCTTGGGGAGTGCAACCCCCTCATTGTATGTGTTTTAATTGCTCACGTACACACTAAGGAGTAGAGCCCAAATCCCATCAAACCTCCTAAGTGTTTGTACAACTTTGTGATTCTCACCTCACTCTAAAAATGAATAGATAAATGATCGTCACCTGACGGTCTTCACTGTGTCGAGTAGGTGAATCGGGGGTTTGCCTTGTGTATTGAACGTGATATTGGCGCTTGAGCTCAATCGTTCTTCGCCAAGTCCTTCGTTTCCCTCTTCTTCACCACCTTCCTCGTATCCACCGTACCATCCCCATCTTCTCAGGTTCGAAGAGAGCATGCTCTTCGGACCACCATTTTGACGGTGTTCCCGCCTTGTGTGGAACACCCAATTTTGTCTATGTCCCGATCTTCTCGCCCGCCCTCCTCGTCCCCTCTATATCACTTTTCTATTACCCGGGAATGCTGTGCACATGGTTGAGGCCCGCATCGAGGATTTTATGATTACCTTGATTATTTGTGTAAGCCGGGCCAATGATTGAGGATGCTGGGATGAGTGTGCCATGGGATTGTGATCAGATACGTGCATGTTTTTGAGGTTACTTGATTTTGGGCACAAGCATAGGTGTGATGCATTATTGAGGAATTTTTGGTCTCGCACACCGGATTGAGGGTGTGATGTATTTAGATGCTTCGATGAGGAATTCACGTGACCTGATTAATTGATTTACCCATTCGGTTCGGCCCGTCTTGGTTCGAATTTTGGATTGACTATCTTCATATATGCTTCATGATGACGATGCCTCGAACCCCCATGAACCTCCTCATTTTCTTGATTGACCCATCCTTGATCTCCTGACTCTTTGATCCACCCATGGCACGTAGAGGATTCCCGATAATATTGTGCCATCTCAGCTGATTGGATTGACTTCGAGGGATTGCATTATGATGCCCTCCGGATGATTGAATGATTGACTGCCTTTGAGGACCTGAGATTTTATGCCAGTATTCCCTTGACCTACATTGATCTAGCTCGCATACTTCCCCGAGGACTATTTGAGGGAGAATGCGACAAATTCTAGGACTGCGGTTTCATTCACTACTTGGGTCGCCATGGTGATGGGACCCGGAACCAAGTCAGATGATATGCTTGATTGGTCTCTCCTTGTGATTGTGTACCCGACCTGTCAGTACCCGAGGCCAATCGACTGATTTCTCTCCTTGACGGTCCTCGCAAGGACGAGCCTTGATATTACAATTATTCACCGCCTAGTTCATAGCTCTCTGAGGGTTATCTGCGAGAGGCTATGACACATTTTAGCTATGATGGTCTCTTCTGCTGGTAGGCTGTCTGTCGTCTACCAAGACCATATTCTTTGTGGATCCGTATGATGGATCTGACTCCTTTGAGCCCTCCTCTCTCCTTGACGACCGTTGTAAGGACGAGATGTACTCTGATTATTCACTGTGTAGCTCACATCACTTCTCGAGGACTATCTGCGGAAGGATGTGACACTTTCTTTATGATCGGCTTCACTCATCTCTGGTGCCACCACCTCGTTGGGGCATGAAGCCGATTCGTCTGATATGGGCAGCCGGTCTCCCTTGCTGATTTTGCGCCCAATCTATTGGGGCACGTGACCGACTTGCTCAGACTGCTTTGAGTTCGCTCTCCTTAATGGTCCTTGTAAGGACGAGATCTTTTCTGATTATTCCTTGACTAGATCGTAGCTCCCCGAGGGCTATCTGCGGGAGACTACAACATATTTCCGATTTGATTGATCTCCTCTGTTGGCAGCCGATTTGTCAACTACTGAGACCATTATGTGGGTCCCTCTGATGGATTCGGCTCCTTCGAGCCCTTTTCTCTCCTTGACGACCCTCGCAAGGTAGAGACACATTCTGACTATTCCTTGCCTAGATTGCATTACTCCCCGAGGACTATCTGCGGGAGCATGCAACACTCTCTTTACGCTCGGTTTCCCCTGCTGACTGTGTCTCCAATCTGCGGAGCACGAAATCGAGTCGTTTGATATATATGATTTTGGTTCCATCCCGAGTTGCATATCCGATCTGCAGATCATGGAACCCATATGATTAGACTCCTTTGAGTCTGCTCTCCTTGACGTTCCTCGCAAGGTTGAGCTCCTGATATCTGCTATTTACATGCCTAGTGGGCAGCACGTTCCCCGAGGGTTATCTGCGGGACGCTGCAACACTTTCTTGATTCGTCGGTCTCTTCTTCTGGTAGTCGATCTGTCGCCTACCGAGACCATTTCTGTGATCCGTCTGATGGATTAGGCTCCTTTGAGCCTGCTCACCTTGACGACCCTCGCAAGGTTGAGCTTTTGTTCTGATTATTCATTGACTAGCATGCACCACTCCCCGAGGGTTATCTACAGGAGGGTACATCATTTTCTAGGTACTCGGTTTCATTTCTGGTGTCTCCTGTCTGTTGGAGCACGAAGCCGAGTCTTCTGACCTGTGTACTCAGTCTCCTTCTGATTGTGTCTCTGATCTGCGGAGCACGGAGCTGATTTTTCCTTATATATGTACTTGGTCTCTTCTCTGATTGTGTATCCGATCTGCGGATCACGGGACCAAGTTTTCTGATTATTCTATGATCCCCGGCTCCTTTGAGCCTGCTCACCTTGACGACCCTCACAGGGTTGAGCCATAACTTGCGGTATTCGATGTGTATCTATGATCTTCCTACCTCACGATCATCGGATACCATGGTGTCTCCTATTCTCTATCTTCCTTATCTTTCTGAGACTCTGATTGACCGGAGGACTCTGTACCGTTCCTTCTTCCTCCTGGTCTTATAGTATCGGCTCTGTTTCCTCATGTTGATCCTACGAGCCGATCGACTGTTACATGCTACCGGTCCCCGCTTTACTTTCTGATATATTTGTCCCAGGTAGCTGACATCCACCTGATTGCCTATCCGGGTGTCTTACACCGTATGAGTGCGTCACTGTTCTCACAGGGAGACACTGACGCAAGTACGATATCCAATTGTCAGATACCGTCCTCTACTTCACCAGTTCTTCACCACTTGTATATATGTGTTGTGTATTCTGTTCCTTCTTCTTTCGTATGTCTTGTGTGCCCCAGATCTCGCACCATATCTGTATGTCTATACTTAGGACGTACTCTGTCCTAAGTATAGGGGGGTACACACCGTGTTGTTCTATGTTCCGTTTCATCACTCTTGTCGTTGCTATACTTAGGGATATCTCACCCTAAGTATAGGGGGAGTGATGCGTATATTCTCCACGATCCTTTCATCTATCTGTATATATCTATCTTTTCTTCTTTTCTTCTTTTCTTCTTTTCTATTTCATATTTCTTTATCTAAATAAAAGGTGCCGCCCTTTTGTGTCAGTTTTCTGTACTTAGGACGTACTTTGTCCTAAGTATAGGGGGAGCACCCCTGATTTGTTAATTCTTTGATCTGTTTATTCCCACCCTTGACCCTCCCTGCCTTGTGTGCAGTCTGCTATACTTAGGATTATTTGATCCTAAGTATAGGGGGGACGGTCGACTTCTCGTTGATTGATTCTTTCATTCACTTGTTCATTCTTTTAATCGTTGTAGTATAGGCTTTTCTATACTCAGCACGAGTTATGTCTTCTCTTTGTCCCTTTGACCTATGAGGACATAGCTCATGCTAAGTATAGGGGGGTCGTATATACTCTGTATATACTTTAGCCATAACTCGTACTTTCGTATTCTCTTAATAATATGGCTAATAATTCTTTAAAATTCATTATAAAATACTAATAAAAGATGTTATCATTCCTCAAATTCTTTTCGTATATACTGATTAATAAATCAGGTGAAAATGTTTTTTGCAAAATGTTTGAAAAATAGTTTGAAAATCTTTTGAAAACTATTTTGAAAACGTTTTGTTACATGTTTTCAACCTTTGCAAAAACATTTTGGTTTATAAAGTTTATTTTCTTTGTGTGAAATAAAATGTTTGAAAAATTATTTGCAAATGGTTTGAAAAATGGTTGCAAAAATATGTGAAAAATCTATATATTCTGTTTGGAAAACCTTTGCAAAATGATTTTCAAATGTGTGTACATGTTTGTAAAATTTTTGTAAAAATTATTTTGGACTATAGTCTTTCAAATTGTTTGTAAAATGGTTTTCAAATAAGTTTGAGGAATAGATACAACAAATCAATAATAAATAAAATAATAAATAACACAAATTCTTTAATAATTGTACATATATACCTATAAATAAAAACTAAACTATCAATCCTTCATCCTATGTAAATAAAGCAGCACGCCCGTGTAAATAGTTGTACATATTTTATACTTTGAGTGCCAAAATTATTTTATTTGCAAAATTCTTTATTTTCTAATTCTTTTGAAAAAATGCATTATTCTTTGCATATTTGTAAATAGCATTTGCATAGCATTCATATATTTTTATTGAGCTTGATGATTGAACTAGTCCAATAAAGTCGAAGATTGGAGCTTGGTTGGACCTTACCGCACCTAACCGCACTGGAACCTTATGGGAACTAGGTTTAAGGTACTTCAGGTCTATTCAGACTTAATTCTTTGAGAAATCAGGACTGGGTTCAAGTCACCTCAGTGGACTAACTAGAACTTTTCGAAACACACGTATGACTCTTGTCGACCGTGACCTAACTTGGACACTTGCACCTTTCACTTGGCTCAACTCAGTTGGAGTGGTGAGGGGGTTGGATTTGCCAGTCTGAGACGCACACGGGTGGAAACATTCGTCCTCGTCTAGGGAGGGAAGTGCACCCCAACCTAGTCTAATTTCAGTGAAGTCGAATGACAGGAGAGTGTGGGTTGCGATAAAGCTTCAAAAGAGGGATAGTCTTCTAGCTCAAGAGGAAAAAGTCCTATGTAAACGCTGTTGTAAATAGTATGTTTGAAGAAAAAAACTCCAAAAAAGTGGACAGGCTTGAAAATAAAAATAAAATGCCTGCCGGAGTATGTATATAAATGTTGTATAGAAAATAAGAAAGCTTGAGCAACAAAGTTATACCATGTGAGCCTGCAGCTGGATGACTTGACTACACTGGTCTTGCATCCCAGGATAGGTAGCTACACTGTCTACCGTCCATTCTCTTCTTCACCTCCTCCTCTTGAGTTGGATGCCACTTGAACTTAGAAGGGAATACCCCGCTCCTCGTCGGTAGAAAGCTGGATTGGGGAATCATTGGGTTGTCATTCTGGAGAAGTCAGTTCCTTTGTCATTTCAGTTGGGGAGAGCCACTATCACTTACACTGTACAAGTCAGCTTCATAGTCATAAGGGTTTGCGTATGACGTAGGCTAGTTCTGACCTGGCTATTGAGGTGATTTGAACCGAGTTCTGTGACTCTCGAAGGCTGTTATGTTTTAAATTTGGTTCCCGACTAGGTTCCACACACATTTTCACACCAAGGTCTAGCCTGAGCTCCAAACTTTGATTTTGTATAGATGAGTTTAATAATCATGATCAATTCAATTTATTCTTTAAATTCTTTATTTTTGCCTTTTCTTTTCTTTTTATTCTTTATTCTTTTTGTACTTATTGCATAAGTATTTGCTAGGGACTAGCAAAGGCAAGAATAGGGAGGTGATGAATCTCCATTTCATCACCTTTATTCCATCATTTTGGCCTTAAAAACCCCAGCAAATGCATGTAAATATCATCAATTTATCCAATATAGCATGTATTGTTTATTGTATTAAATGTATATAAAATAAGGTTTTTAATGCCAAAATTATAGAATAAAGAGAAGAAAAGAAATAGGAATAAATATTGCAAATATTTTATGACCCGAACTCCGAGACCAAAGCCAGAATGGAATTGGTCGACAAGGAATAAAGTAGGGGGAGATAAGGGCCAATAATACAATAAATAGCTCATTTATTTATTCATGTAAAAACTATTGCTATTTTATGAATAAATAATTATATACAAAATAGGTGTCAAAAATGCACACAGTGTACATTTTATACACAAAATAAAAAGCCAGAATCTCAACTTCACAGATCCATATCTTGCAAATAAAGACTCAAAATCCACCAAAATCACCTTTAATTGTGTATAGCTCTTCAAGAACTATTTAAGAAAATTGGTTTCACAATTTTTGGAGTTCATTTGTGAAAGTTAGGTTTTTGGCCTTCATTGTACAGTCTACTCGATTAAAATATTCATAATATTCATTATTCATTATTTTTATAAATTTATATTTTTAGAATGTTGTAAATAATATACAAAATTCATGTACATATTTAAATTAGAATAAGACCCAAAAAGAATTTGTAAAATAAAATAAGTCTATAAAATACATAGACAAAAATACATGTCTTATATGTACATAAATAAAAGGGGATTTTGTTCTTTTATTCTTTATTCATCTATATTTTTATTAAATTGTAAATATTATCTAGATTCCATTAAAATGTAAATCCAAAATAAAAACCAATAAAATATGTTAAATAAATAAAATTTATATAAAATATAGGTAACATACCTATAAGTATACCTACATAATATATATACCTATTTATTTAAATATGAAAATAAACTCATAAAAATTAAATAAAAATATATTTATACTCACAAAAATAATGTATAAATTTATAAAATAAGAAAATAAAATAATAAAATAAAATATACAAAATAAAAATAAATTATACAAAATACATGTAAATACACTTATAAATACATCATTAAAATAAATTCATAATAAAATACATCAAAAAATAAATAAAACTTATAAATAAATACTACATTAGCTAATTAACATTTTTTATTTTATAAATGAAATTTAATAAATTCATTTACTAGGTTAAAATAATAGGTCAACTTCGTGCTTACTTGGACCAATAGAATTCCAGCGAACGCTTACCGTCTGGTCAACTGTCCCATCTGGGACCTGGCGCGTCAGAAACATCTTTTCCCCGATATTCTTGCATTTTTCCCGCTCGATGCAGTGATCAATCACTTTCGATCCCTTCACGGAAATTTCTCCTAGAATCATCATGATCAACGCCACCCTTGTAGATTGCTTGTACATACTTCAGATTCTTTGATTCGGCCCAGTCAAATAAGGGTGACTCCCTGTGTTTAAATAAAGAACCTCTGCCTTCTCTGCAATTTTGGTCAGCCTCTATCCAATACCTTTCTCGCATTCGGTCCCGGTGGTGTTCCTTGTGACAGGAGGAGCCCGCTGGCGCTTTGAATCGGTCGGAGAAGTTGAGGTTGCACCCAAGGCCGCCGCTCCGGCGAGGCCTCTGCTCCTTGGCCAAACTCCAGGTATGAGCTGCGCCTTTACTTGGTTTAGATAGGTTTTAGTCTTAACATTTTATTTCTGTCTTTAGATTAGTGTTTAGCTATTAGATTTAGCGTAAAATCCCCCACCCGTAGTTCGCCGGAGCTCCGCTCCGGCGAACATCTCCACCCGCTTTTTGTGCTGATGCAGCTTCAAGTCCGGTCGAGGGACCTCCCCTCGAGCCGTGTGAGCATTTTCCTGCAGGTTAGGAGCAAAGAGAAGCTCCAGGAGGCTCATTCAGAGTTCACCAGAGGCACCTGGAGCCCTTCGACTTCTCCGACGTCATGGTGGCGCTCCAGTGCGTCTCTGTCCGATCCAACACCTCCAGCAAGTTCAGCCACCTGCCAGGAAGCTTGTGGGGGTCTCAGAAGCCTCGAAGGATGCCGGAGAAGCGAGATCGAAGGTGGGGAAGTTCGGCCATTCCGGTCTTCTTCCTTGTTCTTTCACCTTGCCTCTCCGTCGTCGGATGAAGGTCTCCCCAGGTCAAGCCCAAACCGTCAGATCTACCCGTGCCTCAGCCGTCCGATCACGCCAGATGATCTAATCTCCACCGTGGATCCGCGAACCGTCATCGGCAAACGTGGAGGCGCCACGTGTATAAGTCACGCATATCAACCGTTGGATAGAGCACCTTTGGGGGTAATTTTCACATATAACCCCCGCTCTTTTTGTATTTAGATTTTAATATTGTAAATAAATTTTTTTTCACGTTGTAAATAAAATGTAATTTTTGTAAAATGATCCCTGCAGTTTATGGAATTACATTTTGGTCCCTCCGCGCCTCACGTGCAGTCCCACGTGAGGCGCGTGAATTTTGCAATGTAGCCCTGGTGATTTTTGGTTAACTATAAAATAGTTCTTAAAATTAAAAAAAATGTTTATTCCTCTAGGTATTTTTGCACAGAGCCCCCTGCATATTATTTTATTTGCAAAAATGCCCTTGAAAGGCTGTTTAATTTTTATGTCTTTTATCTATTTATTAAAAATACCTATGTAGCTCCTAAAAATCCACAAAAATTAGATTAGATGTTCCATGTAGTGTACTTTCACGCCACATGCCCATTTTGCATTTTTTGCATTTAACCTAATTATTAAAAATGAAAGAGGAGCCCTTTTTACACTGTCTAATTTATAAAATACCAAAAAGATATAAAAACATTTTGAAAAAATTACAAAAAAATTATATATGATATATTTATATTTATATATTGAGTCCAGAAATTGAAAATTCTAAAAATAGAAAAAGAAAAATATAAAAATATCAAGAAGCTCCAAAATCCTAAAAAATATAAAAATCCTTCAAAAATACCAAAAATATATTTTCCTGTTTTATAATTATTTATATATTATTTTCGTATTAAAATTAATTTGGGTAATTTTTACACTTATTTTATAATTTTAAAACCCAAATTATATTTCGGCCTATATATTTACGCCCTTATTTGGGATATTTTTGGAATTAAAAATACATAAAAGTTAGAAAAATCTTAGAAAATAACAAAAAATATAAAAACATAAAAAGCCAAAAAATATTATATCTAATATATTTTGAGTGTTTATAGAAATATATATATCCTCATATACTCTCTCTCTCTTCTCTTATATATATCTTTATATATATATCTATATTATATAATTAAAAATATAAAAAGAAAATAAAAAATATAAAAACAAAATAAAAAAATTATAAAAAGAAAATAAAAATAAAATTAATATAAAATTAAAACCCCACAAAAACAATAAAGAAATGGACATGAACCAAGAATTGAATCACTAGGCAACCAATTTCATCACACAACCATTCGCCTCCCAGTGTTCGACCTCTACTCATGCTTACACCTATACACATTTGCATGTAGAGTTATAATAAATTTTAACTCCACATTTTTTATATTAATTGCATATATTTTATTGTGGGTTATCTGTTGAATGATTGGGAATTATTGAGCGATCATCGCATCGACTATTGATCCGCCTTGTGGATTAATACGACCCTTGATTTTCCTCTTTCATCACCCTATTCATAAATTCTTCAGTAAACTAAGTGTTGTTGTCAATATTGTCAAGGCATCTTCTAGACGTTGTGATGAATTACAAGCTGTTCAAGTAGAGGATGTTGCATACCTATTTTATATCAATGAGGTACAATCAAGTAGTGGACTTAATTAGATTGGTACACTACAACGTCCGAGTAAAACTCGTTGGAGTTCTCATTATAGGTCTATCTACAGTTTATCAAAATGTATAGTGCAGTGTGCAAAGTACTTTTGACTATAATAAATGAAGGTGACAATTATTTGCAACGTGAAGAAGCAGATGAAGCTGTGACATCTTTTGAATTGGTTCTTATCATGCATATAATGGAATATGTCATGGGAATCACAAAGATTTATGTCAAGTTTTACAGCGAAAGAATCTGAACATCTTGAAAAAGTACGAGAAGATGATTGGTACCCATTATCTGAAAAAGTTTTATTATTTTGCCAAAAACAAAGCATTGATGTTTTTGATATAAATTCTTCGTACTCTGGAAGCTGAACAAGATCTCACTGTCAAGAAAATCATGTTACATTGTTTCATTATTTTCGAATAGATATATTTATCGCTGCCGTAGACTCCCAATTATCAGAATTAAGCAGTCGATTTAGTGAGAGAGCTAGTAATCTTGTTACTCTAAGTGCAGCTTTGGATCCTAGAGATGACTACAAGCTATTCAATAGTATACATATATGCAAATTAGTAGAATAATTTCATCCTACTTTCACGGATCACGAGCTAATATTATTAGAACGGCAATTGATACATTACAAATCAGATGTTACTGCATATCAAGTTCTCAAAGGTGTCTCAAATCCTGCAGATCTTCGTCAAAAATTATCAGAAACAAAAAATTCAGAGACATAATATTTGATTGATAGATTGATCCGACTTGTGTTGACATTTCCTATATCAACTGCAACTACTAAGAGAGCATTTTTAGTTATGAAGATGATAAAATCTGGACTTCGTAATAAGATGAAAGATGATTTTCTCAGGAGTTCTATATTAACATATATTGAGAAAGATATTGTGAAGTAGTTCTCAATAGAGACAATTATTGATTACTTTGATTTGAACTCACGAAGAGCACGGTTTAAATAATTTCAAAATTAGGTATGCTCGATTTCTTTTATATTTTTGCAAATTTATGCTACTTTATTACGAGGTTTCTTATTTTTAAGCATTATATGAAAGGTCAAAGTTAAGGTTGACACAAGGAGTTTTATGATCAATTTTTTATTTTATATAATAAATTAAAAATGCAATAGTTTGTATATATTAATTTAAATTTATTATTATTATATAATCTTTAGGTTGCAAACTATTCGGTCCAGCCCCCCTAATATTAATTTACAGCTTCGTCCCTGGTCATGATCGAGGTAGATGAAGTTGTTGGTTCCGTTCAGTCTTTGGATTTGTTGGTTGGGGTTTTAAATTACGATAAAGATGCCTTATTCTCCATAAAGACTATTACGTGGTCTAATAGTCTTTCATGGAGATGTGTCTCCTTTCTCCCATACGCATTTTAACCACCAGCCTCAGGCTAGGTCCCTTGTGTTCCAGAAGGCTCTCTCTCACGCTTACATCATCTTAGATAGATCGAAGAATGTGAAAAATGTTCAATATTACTCCTAATTTAAATAATAGGATCTTTTTAAATAATTAATATTTTAGATACGAATATGGACTTAGGAACAAGCACATTCAAATTAGGGCAGAGCCTGGAACTCTATAGATGTGCCAATCTTTAACCAATCAATATATGTATGTATGTGTCTATCTATATACACAATTGAATTTGGCTACCACGAGCCCTGCTAAGAGTTGCTCTATCAAGAAATCACCCCTAAGTAACATTGAATGCTGGTCGATCGACTTCATTTCTTAGTTGGTTTTTGGGGTTGGTTAAGAGTCTTTGCTTATTATGCATGCTCTTTCTTAAAACTATTACTTGCTTCTTTTTTGTTCTACTATTGCTCTAGGTTCGTGCTATTGCTCATGTGCAGTTGGTTGTTTATGAATTGCGTTATGTAACCTTAAACTCAGGCGATTGTTCTGTGCGATGATAAATGATTGCTTTTGATCTTTTTTTAAAAAAAAGACAATTGAAAAAAAAACTAACATTGAGTTATGTTTATTTGGAGAATGATAGATAATACAAGCATGCATAATTTAAATGATTTTTTTATTTCATAGATATCATCAATCTTCTAGGCGACTGTATATGCAATCTCCTTCTGGATATAAGTAATCATACAATTGCAAGAAATCTATTTCCAATCTATTTCGAGGCATGGTTTTTAGAAGGCTCGTAAACTGAAAATGCACATTCACTTGCTACCGTTGAGACTAGAAGAGTCAAGATAAGATGAAATGAGCTATTAATTAAATAATAGATTCTTGACTTTCCTATTTCTGCTAGTGCTTGACATAATTTGATTATTCTGGTCAGATTTTTTATCTTTGGATGATTGAGCACATTTTATATTGTATTAGTTGAAATCTTAAGATAAAAATTAGCCTCACTTTACAATTAAACAAAATGAAGAAGGATATATAAGTAATACTATTTTTTTAGAATATTATTTGAAATCTTTATAATTTAAATGATGTTCCACCAATTTTTTGCTATTTTCAAAGGTATTTTTTGCAAACTACAATGATATTGAAAAGTATACACTTTGTTGAAAGTGTAAGTTATAGACTTAGAGTAAAATAATTGATGATTCAAAAGACCTTAATATAAAAAGATAACTTTAATAAAGGTATGACTGGAGCAAATAGATTAAGATTTAAGAATAAAAAATAAATTTTTATTTCAAGCCAATGTATGCAGCAAAATATTTTAAATGTTAAAGTAATATAAAGCACAAGCATATGACTTAAATCAATTTGTTCGTTATTTTGCTAATAATAAAATACATGAATATTGGATTTACCTCTAAAAAATGTGTCAACTTGAACTACCTCCAAAAAAGATGTGTCAACTCGACTTGTGTATGTCTTGCATCTATGGAGAAGGAACCACAAGAAGTTCGAGAACTTGACTTGTGTCATGGAGGTGTATCGATGGGGATCTTGAGCTGGTGAAAAGAGGTAATGAGCTTTGAAGATGATGGATGAATCTTCATCTTGTGAGATTGTTAGGATTTTTCATTGTTGTAAATCATAAATCTATAAATGTATAACAACAAATATTACTAGACATTGTAATGTTAGCTTTCATTCTTGTAATTATCAAGGAGTGTCATATTCGTTTCTAAAGGTTCGCATAACAATGATTTATTCATTAGTTTATTCATTAAAATTTGTACAAAATGTTGTCGAATTTAGCAATGATTAGATGAAAACATCAATGGATATAATAATTATTGTGCAATTAAAGAGGCAAAACTGAATATTATTTGTTGTTATGTATTTAACTATGCATGATATGACAACACATGTTGAATTATGTGTTGCCTTAGGTCAATTTTACTGTTGTGGTCTTTACCTTAATTTAGACTTGACCAAAGTGCGGTTTTAAAACCCCATGTCTAAGGCCCGGGCCGAGCCATCCCACAAGCCACACTTCAAGGCCTAAGCCCGACCTGAAGTTGTTGATGGAGGGGGCTATAGTTATCGAAATTATGGGATTCAGAAATTAGACTGAGTGTTTTACTAAAGTATGATGCACTTCTTCAATGGTGGTTAGGTGACATTATAATAACAGATAGGACATGAGGAGAAGGTGGTTAGACTTCAGTTTAGTACTTTGAATAACCACTTCATTAAAATACTCATGTGACAAACTAAGTTATACCGATGAATTCTCTAGCTAGGAATTTTCATTTGGGGGAGCAAGCTACTAAGTGATGAATTTTTTAAATATTATTAAAATATTCATAATTAATTAGATATGTATCAAGTTTGAATATTTAAAAAATATTTACCAATCGACATCTAAAGTGCGGATTTGGGCAAGTAAAGCTCAAATCGGCACCTCAGGTGCGATTTGGATTCCCCCTTTCAGATCATTTATGTTTATATCCCCTTTTAATTATCGTACAAATCACCCAACATTCAATTTGTTTCTCCAAAGTAGGGGTATGAACGCAAATAACTAAAAGGGTGTAAGCTTGCACCCTGTTGGATCATTTGCACTCATACCCCTCCCTTAGAGAAACAAACGTTGGGTGATCATCTTCACCAAATTAAAGAAGCAACGTGTGAGATAAGAATTTAAATGACCCAAAAGGGCAAAGCCTAAATCAACACTTGAGGCACTGATTTGGGGCATGCCCCCTAATTTGAGCATGATTCCTCAAATCGACACCTAAGGTGTCGACTGATAACTATTTTTTAATCCAAACTTAATGCCTATTTAATTAATTACGAATGTTCTAATAATGTTTTTTTAAAAAGTCCACTAAAATATTATTTATATATTTTATTTTATAATTATGTGTAATTCTAGTTTCAATCTATTTTTATTGAACTTCACAAGTAGCATAATTTAGGAAAATATTTATAAAAATTTGGTATTGTATTTGCAAGGGATTTTTAGAAACACCCTAGTAAGTTTATAATTTTATATAAGTGTCTTCCAAAAAGTTGTATTAACAAAATTATCCCTCAAAATTTGTCATTTTAGAGAAAATACACTCCCTCGCTACAATAATACGAGTTTATAATCATGCTCTTTAAAAGTATGCTACCATGTTGTTCTTTCTTAAATATAGTGAGGAATGTATTCATTGTGAAATAATTTTATATATCAACGGTGAACGTCAAATCCATCGCTATATCAATAGCAACAATCCATATACAAGGATGCAAATGAATGTATACAAATAGGGATATGTGAAAAACTCGAAAATCCCTGATCTAATTTCTTCAGAATCCTGCAAAGAAGGAAACAGAGAAAAACTTGTCGTCGTTGTATTGACCAAGTGAGTTTTTACAGAAAAGATTAAAATGAATTAAAATGAATTAATCTTCTTTATTTTATTTATACTCCTAAACAAGATGTATAGTATCAAGTACTGGAGTGTCGAACTCAGGGAGGCAAACCGTTTTAAACTAGGAAAATCGATAGTCTAACTTAGGTAAAAGGTTTCCTAATTTTTATTTTATTTTTCAAGGATTTTCTGATTTTTATTTGGATTTTAAAGAATTTTATATTGTTTTAAGGTTTTTATGAAGTTTGGTTTATTTTTAAGGTGAAAAATGAAGTTTTTATTGAAAACTGTGACATTTTTATTTTTAAAATTGAAATAAGTATGAAAATCTTTTTATTTTATTTTTATTAGAAAGTAGGTAGAATTATCTTTAAAATGATATGCTATCGTTTTTAGAGGATTTTTCTTGAAGTAGTTATGATTTTTACAAGTTTAAATGTTTTTTACATTTTTTATTGGTTTTATTATTTAAATTTTTTCTTGGTTTTTGGTTTATTATATAAAATATAATAAAATATGCTAATAGTAATTTTTTATTATTTTTAGATGCACTTTTATATTTTTTTAAATTTTTAAAGTTTATTAGATTTTTTTAAATGTTTAGCCATTTATTTAATGCAAGAAATTTTTTATTTTTTCAAATATTATTTTAATACAGTATATAATATGTAATATGGTATTGATATGTATTCTTATTTAGTTTTTTTTTATATTTTTTATTTTATTCAAATAGTAATATAGTATGTATAGTAATAGTGTTGTATAGGGTATAGATGTAGTATTTTGTAGAGATAGGAGTATATGTGAAACATCTGATAATCTCCGGGAGGTGTACCGCATAATTTTTCCAGGAAATCACATTCTGCTCACGTGGGTCCTCCTGTTACCAATTTGTGAATCAAGAAGCGCGTGGAAAGCTCCCGTACTAAATCCGCAGGAGACGCATTTGTGAAAATAGTGAAATTCGCATAAAGCGGGGGTGTTTTTGCGCAATAATTCCGAGAATGCGCGGCACGTACTCTGCTAGTTGTTTCTTAATTTGAATCTATTCGCAGTTGTAATAAGATGGCGGGGCACATATGCAAATAGCTCAACTATCTGGCTCGCGCACATGAATCGCACATGATGTGCTAGAACGATGAGTCGGCGACTGTCTTGAGAGCTGAGCTGACGAAATATGACGACCATTCGATCAAATTCGATCGAACATCTTTAATCAAAAGCTCCAAAATTAGATGATACAGAAGGTTATTGTACTCGGATTCCTGTTTTTCTTCACAAGTGGTGATTGAGGCAGTTGTATATCGTGAGCAGTGGACTGTTCGATTGAAGATTAAATGCACTCCAGGAAGTTGCGAGTCTTCTTCTGTTGAGTCGTAGCCGAAGATCAGGTCGAGTGATGCTTTGCGGCATTGTATTTAGAAGGAAGTCATTGCGGAACCTTAGATCCAGATCTATATCAATGGTTCAGTGATCCTCGGGTCTTCTGATGTATGTGTTGATAATGATTCATGTAGGCAGATGATCCATATGATGTCCTTCATGTTACCTCCAATGACCAGATTCAACTCGAGTACAAGGCTCGGTCTAGAAACAAACAAAAGTCCATGAATGGGATGCTCCTATAGGGGACGAAATGGTACTCATCAAGGTGATCAGATCCTGGAATAGACGGTTGTGTGGAGGAAATGAATAGATGTAGAAATTGAATGGGAATATCTGGAAAGAGAAAACTAATTCGAGAATCTCAAGTTACCTTGAGCAAGTGGATGAACAAGGATGTAATGGTTAAAAGTAAAATGACAACAATCTCATACGATTTATGTATCAGATGAGAGAGAGAAACGGAGAAGAGTAAGGAGGAGGTAGAGATGAAATTGGAAGAGGAAATGGGAAGATGAAGAGATCTGTGAGGTAATGTTCGACGAAATTGAAGGAAAAAAACATAGGATTCGAGAGGAGAATGAAAGGGTTGAGGAGAGAATGGGGGAGGAAAGACTCAGAAGAAAAACGTACCTGGATGGAAGGACGGAGAACAGGGAGCGTTGCCGATCGCCTAGGTTGAATGTCGGGATGCGCCTGGGGAAAGGGAGCTCGGCGGCGCTCCACGGTTTTGGCCTCAATGCTCGGCGACGCAGAGGATGTGCACGCGATAGTTGGTTTGCGGCAACGCCGGTGACGATTGCGCCCCTCCTAGATCTCCGCGTCGCTCAACAAGAAATCGGGAGAACTGTCACCTCTCGACGACTCTCTCAAAGCTCACAGGTCGGAAATGGTGGAAATGGCAGGATGTGGATCAATGGAGGGGGGTTGGCTATACATAGAGGAAGACGGATCTCGTCATCGCCGACGGTGACGATAGCGCAGGGGGTTGGAGAAACGGCCAGACAATGGTCGGCCGTTGGAGCGGTTGGTCGGCGGTTAGAGAGATGGAAGGGGAGGTTGGAGAACATGGTGGGTTTGCTTGGTTAGGGAAGAATCAGAGGAAGAAGATGAAGAAAGGGGAAAAAGAGAGGGGGGGGGGGGGGGGGGAACTAATGAAATGTTGCCATGTGGCAGCGAGAGAAAGAAGAGAGAAAAGACAAAATAAGGAAGAGGACAAAGAAGTTATACAAATTTATGAATACTAAATAAATGAGGTAAATGGGGCTGCCCCAAGGGAGTAGCCCACTTGGCTACTCCCGCCCTTATTTTTCCCTCAGTTTTTTTTTTTGGAAAACAAAAATTTGTATATTCATCGTTATATCCCTCTCACATTCTATCGAAATTTCGTCAGAAACAGAGACTCATACGGCCTCCACGCAAACATGGTCGATTTAAAAAATCCTGCGACCGTTAAAAAAATGATGTCTGGATGGAGGGCTTAGGAGTCTCTGTTTCTGACGAAATTTTAGTAGAATGTGAGAGGGATATAATGATGAATATACAAATTTTTATTTTCCAAAAAAATAAAAAAATTAGGGGAAAATAGGGGTGGGAGTAGCCAAGTTGGCTACTCCGTGGGGGCAGCCCCATTTTACCCTAAATAAATACCTCATATATTAAAATAAATAAATAAATAATGTGGATATAAATTGTAGATAATTTAGTAATTGATTAATTTATATTTTTTAAATTAAAGAATATTATCAATAAATTAAATAAATTAAATAAATAATATAGATAACGGTATTTTGTACAATAATACTAGTACAAACCTGAAAACCGCGTTTTTCGCATTAATTTCGATTTTAATGAAACTAGTGTCATTTTGTAAATAATTGAAAAATATAATTTTTGAGACCGAGTTTGCTCAATTCGAAGTTCATACGGTCGAGTTATGTTGTCTAGAAGAAAAAAGTAGCGGCTTCGAGCCTCTGGGTTTTATTGGTATTTTAAGTTAGTTATATTTTTATATTTTCAGAGATAGACCGGCTGAGACCAGATAGAGAAAGGTCGCATCCTAGACAGCAATGATCTAGTTGCCTCGTTGGAGGCACAGACGTCTGTGTCCGGACCAGTGAATCAACCAATCGTGAAGTTTCATCCATTTCCAACTTTCATTATCAACCTCATCAATATATAATAGGAGGAGAAAGAATCTCAAATTCATCGCTTGTTTCTTTCTCTTATACTCATGAGGCTGAGCCGTGTAGGTGAAAAATGAGACTTGCACGCTCCTCCTCCCCATAAGCAAGCAGACCTACCTAGCCCGAAAAGTTAGGTAAGGTCCTCTCTTTAGGTTGTCCGGCTCCTATCCTTGGGACTTCACCCTTCCACTCTGGGTCTCATCCCACCAACTGAGGTCGCCCTTCATAGCCGAGGATTGAGATCTCAATATTAGAGCTGAGGTCCCCTGCAACAAATATATAGTAGTGAACCCTCTGAATCGCTGGGTAAAAGAGTGGAAAAGCCTCAAGATGGGCAGAACTGACGTCAGGGACGATCCCCATCTTCCTCGCAGAGGGAGCTCACCATACTTTTGTCTATGTTCTGACTTTGTGAATTGGATCGAGCTACTTTGAAATCTGATGGTCTTTTTCGTAGTAATCCAATGGGCTGGTTCACTTTTGGGCATGCTACGTTTTCTTTGCTCTTCTTTTTTGGACACATTTGGCATGGTGCTAGAGCCTTGTTCCGAGATGTTTTTGCTGGTATTGATCCTGATTTGGACGCTAATTTTGAACATTCTAAAAACTTGGGGATCCAACTACAAAGAGATAGGCAGTCTGATACAACATTGCTCTGGCCTACATTCTCTGCTTTACATAAGGTCAAGTGCCGGGTCTATTTTGAATTACCCCTTTTTATTTGACTCTTTTCCCTTTCTTGATCTTGGTAAATGATCATATCCCAAATGAATAGGTGTGGAAGCTATAATTGCCAACCACGATCAAAGAAAAAGAGACTGCCTCACTGCTCAGGGAGACGCAGAGATTGAAAGACCCCTTCCAGAAGCTTGATGAAGCTGTGGCTGCCTTCTACCCCGGCTATCAATAACCCCTTCTTCACCTAGGTTGGAATGAGAAAAGCTTGAGACTACTTATAAGATGATGGACTTGGCGACTCATTCCCTACAGATTTCCAATTCTCCCCCATAGGGGATCTTGACGCCAACTCACTACTTTGAGACTCTGAATGAGGATTCACATAAATACGAGAAAATGACCAGATTCAACTCGAGCACAAGGCTCAGTCCAGAAACAAACAGAAGTCCGTGAATGGGATGCTCCTATCGGGAACATACTTGGACAATTCAATGAAACGCTTGTCATACTCATCCACTGACTTACTTCCTTGAGTTAAATAAAAAAATTCTCGACGATGTTCTTCCTGATAAACTCTTGGATAATATTTTTCATTAAACTCCTCCTGGAAGACCTGCCACGTTGGAGTAATAGCAAGGTCTGCATATTTTACCAATATAGACTTCCACCAATCGTAAGCGTCTTCCTTTAGCAGAAAAACCGAAAATTTCAGGCGTTGTTCATCTGTACAGTCCATTAGATTGAACACTTTTTCTGTATTTTCAAACCATGCTTTGGCTACTTTTGGATCAGCCGTACCATAGAATGATTGTGCCCCTAACTTGTGGACATACTCGAAAGGCAATTGTTGTCCGAAATCATGCGGTCTCATGGATTGGGCAGCCATGGTTCCCAACGTTTGGGAAATCATCATTAGAATATCTTGTAAGTTATTACTATTCGTCTCATTACCGTTGCCCAATCCTTGGGTAGTCGTAGGAGGTTGCTCTGCTGCCATCGTGTCCTATAAAAAATATAGTGCTCTAATTAGTCCTCTGATAGAATTTCAAAAGCAAACATCCCTAAAGTTTCATATGATAGAATAAGATAAATCCTCAACATCTCAGAAATCAATAATCCATTTTTCCCTCTGTATTCCAATTCTCCCAATAATTCAATCTCCGAATTCAACTGTAAATGAGAATCCAAAACCTTTGCTCTGAAACATGTTTTTCAACATGGCTTTTGGTATTCCTGCCAACCCTAGTAGGTGTACATCTCACCTTAAGGTACTTCTAGAATGCAGGTTTCATTTCCACATACTTGTCAAAAGGGATTGTGATCGATGTATTTATTGCGAAACTCTGCCATCTCAGGGTCATCATTTTGTATTTTTCGAGTTTTCTTATTTCCACCCTTAAGGGCTTGGGGGAAAAGGGATTATTGATGCTAACTCGGATTCTGAAACCGAAAGATTTTCATTGAAATTAGGAATTGAGTTCTGTACATGACTATGACTCTAAGACTAACTCTGACCAATACAAAAGAGTGATGCATGTGTCCATTGGAAAGGTATCCCACACAGATCTACAAGTATATATACGAGAGCTCTCAAATGTAATTGAGTCTTTCCTAAAATCCAAAAGGTCATCAATACCAGACCCTTTGATTCCAATAAGTGGCTAAAATTCAAGCCTCTAATAATTGCTAAAAATATTAAATGGGAATTTAATTCACCCATTAACGTGAAGCTTCTGTTTTTTATTAAAGTAAAAAATGTTATTTAATGTTTTAATCGATGGTTTTCTATACATAAGGATTGAGAGGGAAAAAAGTTTTCTGATAGTGTCGTAATTGTTCCTAAATGTTGTTGCGGTAAAAATTCTTTTAAATTTAGAAATACAAAACTTCACTAAATTTACAATGAATATTAAATACTATGATAATTTTTTTCCATAAATAGAGACCTATAGATCATGTTAGTGTGATCTTCAATCGAAACAGCCTCTAGTGCAAACCCTGCTTATAAGAGATCAAACACATGATTTACAATACTTGTAGAAGAATAAAAGATAGAGCTTACAATTCAAGCATTGTCATACATAAGAAATATTCTCATCTTGATATATATACCCGATGTCTACGTGATAGGAGAAAAGAAAAATATCGACTTTTCTTTAATTACTAATGAAATAACATAAACTGGTTATCACTGATGAAAAGAAGAATATACATCAACTTGGCATCATATTATTTATTGAGGAAAATATGTGATATGCATGGATAGATGTATACTATAATAAGATTGCATACCTTGTGCATCTTGCCTTGCAAAATCCACCCTTCAAAATATAAGATTTACTGAATATCATATCTTTCTTTCCAGATAATCAGATATACTAAATGTTTCCACAGAAACGAGGTCGGAAAATGGGATTGATTCGAGTGCAGCCCTGTGTCAAACTTTAAGAGATCTCAAGTGTTTACGAGAATAATTAATGATCAAATATGTGCAATAACCAACCAGAGATTACAAAGGGGCATTCGATATTTCCAGAACCACTTGTTGGTATAAAAGAGGGCATGATCATATTCCGCGTGTATATAGAAAAAGGATGTCATAGCAATACAAATAATTGGTGCAGGTTTATATTTTGAGCATAACATCTTTTATTTCTTGGAACAAGAATGCTTAGGATGTTAATCAAGCAGTAAACAAAATAACATTTTAAATTTTCATTTTAAGAGGAGATATAAAGAGCTTACCCGCAAATCCTAAATAAATACAGAATGTCAAGTCTTAAGATCAATAGAAATATCCCGAATTGCGCTCTGAAATTGAAATAAGCCATAACATTTGTTGCATAAAAACTAATATTCTGAAATTGCCTACTTTATTTAAATAATGTTCAAGATAACTTCTCAGTAATGCAATTAACTATCGCGTAAAAATCATATATTTATTTATCATTCATATTATATTTATTTTTTAAGCTTAGGATAAAAGCCAAATCAAGATAACTTCTCAATAATGCATTCTGACTGTCACAATAAAGAACATACTTGTCCTGATGAAAACCAAGTTCATGTATGAATTTCTTCATCCATAGCAACTCCTTACATGCCTCTGTAGCTGCAATGAATTCAACCTCTGTAGTTGAGTGCCACACACTTCTGAAGCCTGGATTGCCAAGAAACTACGCCACCTGCAAAGGATATAAAGTATCCAAATATGGATCTTTGCCCATCAATGTCATCTACCATGTCTGCACATGTATAGCAAAAAAGATTAGGCTTCTCTGCTCCAAAACAAGAAGAGTAGATTCTAGTGCCTTGAAGATATCTCAAGATCCACTTGACTGCTTCCCAATGTTGTTTCCTTGGATTTGAGATGAATCTACTAACTCCAACTGCACGAGCAATGTTAGGCCTCGTACAAATCATGGCTTACATAAGATTACTTGTGGTTGATGCATAGGAAATCTTCTCCATATCTTTCTTCTCCGCAATTGTCTTTTGACATTCCTTGGAGCTTAGTTTGAAATGTGCTCCCAAAGGTGTGCTAGAGGGCTTGGCCTTACTCATGGAAAACTTTTGAAGTACCTTCTCAATATACTTCTCTTGTGAAAGTTGAAGTTTCCTTACTCCCCTATCTTGAGTGATCTTCATGCCCAATATTTGACTTGCATGTCCCAAGTCGTTCATAGCAAAGGACTTGCTCAACTCCTTCTTCAAGCCAGAAATTCTCCCTCCATTGTTGCCTGCAATCGGCATATTACCAATATAAAGCAACAAAATGATGAAATCATCACTTGAGAATTTCTTCACGAAGACACACTGGTTTAAAATGGTCTTGGAGTGCTCCCCATGAACGAGTCAAAAGTCTTGTACCACTGTCTAGGCACTTGCTTCAATCCATATAGACTCTTATTCAGCCTGCAAAAATAGTCTTCATTGCCTTTGATTGTAAAGCACCCATGTTGTAACATGTAGATTTTCTCCTTAAGATCACCATGGAGGAAGGTTGTCTTCACGTCCATATGTTCAACCTCTAAGTCAAGGCTCGCTGCCGAGCTAAATACCACTCTGCTGGAAGCCATCTTAACTACGAGAAAGAATATCTCCTCAGAGTCCACTCCCTTCTTTTGATTGAAGCCCTTAACAACCAACCTGGCTTTGTATATTGGGTTTGTAGAATACTCATCATGCTCCACTATATAAATCCACTTGTTCTTCAATGCCCTCTTTCCTTAGGCAACATCACAATCTCGAACGTGTGGTTATCATGAAGAGACTTCATCTCTTCTTTCATGGCTTCAACCCACTTTTCCTTCTTTTCATCTTGCATAGCTTCCTCATAGCATTCTAGCTCTCTACTATCTGTCAATAAGATATACTCAGTTCCAGGATACCTGGTGGAGGGACGCCTCTCCCTTGTGGGTCTCTATTGTGGTAGTGCCTCTGAATAAGACCCATCATCAACATGGATGTCGTCTGTATCATCATCATTGGAAGTGGATTGCTCCACATCGTATGGCTGATAGTTGCTTGAGGAAGAACCTTTATCAGTCTTCTGGATGTCCTTGATGGTCTGATCTCCATAGAAGACAACGTCCCTACTCCTGAATAGCTTCTTCTCAACTACATCATACAACTTGTATCCAAGCTCATCATGGTCATATCCTAAGAAAATGCATTTCTTTGTCTTGGCATCCAACTTAGATCTCTCATCTTTGGGAACATGCACAAATGCACGACACTCGAAGACCCGTAAGCGATTGTATGTGACATCTTTTGTGTGCCAGATCCTGTTAAGAACATCACCATCCAAAGGTACATGTGGAGATAAATTAATGGAATAAACTACAGTATAAAGAGCTTCACACCAAAAAGAGTTAGACAATTTAGCCTCATAAAGGATACATCTAACTCGTTCCATCAATGTCAATTGCATCATCTCTGCTACATCATTCAGTTGTGGTGTTGGGCAGAGTCCTCTTTGATACCATGTGTAAAGCCTTGAACTTGGCCGTCTCTAGATCCAATATCATAAGATCCGGCTCGTCAAGAGGAAACCAACGGAATTTATTCGTGTAAGTCAGACTTCGTTTCGATTTGTTATGATTTTCGGAAGAAAGAGAAGTAAGAAGGTTTAAGACGTCATTAACTATTAATGATCTTTACTAAGACTAATTAAAAAAGATTAAAGAAACTAATGATGGATTGACGACCGTTAATAACCATTAGTGAACACTAATCAATGGTAGAAAAAGTTAAGCACAAGCCAAGAAAGTTAAATCACGATTAGTAAAAGTTAATCACGATTAGCTCTAATTAAGTGTCATTAGCGAATCTAGAATCTTCTGGATAATTCTAACTTAAGCTTTAAGTTTCGGATAAGTTTTGGCCAAAGCCATGGACTGCTAACCATGGTTAAGGTCTAAATCATGATTAGCAGTTTTCTGGAGCCTATAAATATCCCCCTACCCATTCATTCTCTACGATTTCCACTACCAAAACCATCCCAAGGGCTAGGGTCAAGAGGCCGGGAGGAGGAGTGGGAGGCGGCGGAAGGAACGTCAGTGAAGCGCTGCCGGGAGAACGAGGAGGAGGAAGGTACGATCCTCTCCTAGTTGGTTTTGTAAGTATGCTCGAACTTGAGTTAGGCTTTTCGATTCATCTTCTTTTTCTAGCCTTGTTTTCGATTCATCCTTCTTTCTGATTCGTTTTCTGTTGTGGTTCGAGAAGAAACCTGTGTAACACCCTACTTAGGTGCATACGACTATGCACGTTAGTGAACCCTGTGATTCGTCACACTTTCACTCACTTAAGATGCGTAGTATTAACCAATTCTCCATTGCTTATTATTCTATTCCTTCTTTTCCGCTTTTATAGTTATTTTGATGGAGAAATATGTATAATACCCTACTTAGGTGCGAGCAGCTATGCACGTCAGTGAACCCTATTATTCGTCACATCTTCATTCATCTAAGATGCATGGTGTCTACCGATTCTTCATCTCTTGCAGATTGATTATATTCTTTCATATTCGTTGTTGTTTCCCTCTCGGTGATTTTATAGAGGAAATTCTTTTTGTTTTTTTAAATATGTCCCAATTTAAGGGGAAAATCTGCTGAAATTTTTATAAAATCATATCAAGATATAAGGGAAAATACTACCAAAATTTTTATAGAAATATGTCCCAATATAAGGGAAAACTCTACTGAAATTTTCCTAATATATCACCCCGTTTAAGGGGAAGCTCAGCTGAAATTTTAAGAGAAAAATATGTTCTTCACGTTTTTCATGTTCTTCGTGTGTTCTTCGCATTCTTTGTGTTCTTCGCATTCTTTGTGTTCTTCGTTCGTTCTTGGCACGTTCTTAGCATTTTTGATATGAACATGAAATTCGATCGTTTCAGAGCTATAAATCATCCTTTTTGAAAAAGAATCACGATAAAGCACTGCATACACGAGACAGAGCTCGATTAGGTAACGAAATCCTTTCTTTTGCTATTGAATTTTCATATGAGATCGTTGAGATTTCTGATATCATGCTCCGTGCTACAAAGAAACTTAATTTGATTATTTTTGAGAAAATATGAAAAGCTGCTTTGTGATTTCAACTAAAATAAGGTCTAAGCATCGAATTGATGCAATGGTTTGGAAAGTAGGGGTTGGAAATTAAAATGAGCATAAATATGGATTTATAAATATATGAATTAATATATATGAGACTATACTCAATATTGATGATTATGCAAATTGAAGACTTAACGAAAGAATTACATCATGGGAATTGATGTGTTTTGAGTTGGATTTTAAAAAGGATTGTGTCTTACGTTAAGAATGACTGGGAATAGAACTACATGTCGAACATGCAACTTGTAGGTTTGTCGTAAGGAACCTATATTAGCATTGCCTTAACTAGGTGGTACACAATTTCCCTGTTATGATAAGTGCGCATGAAATGAATGATTTGCAACAGCGGCTGGGAGCCAATATATTCGAGTTGGATGACAGAAGATATGGTCGTACCATGTGGAGGCACGGGTGGTTCAACAACGGCTAGGTCATGATAACATGTATTTAAAGCTGCTATGTTATGTGATTAAATGTTGGCCTGAGGTTTTAAGGAACCGGATCCTCGAGGACGGCGTGCTCCTTTGTTTGCCAAGTTGATGGTTAGAGACCCTAATTAATAAAAGAAAAGGAAATTGTCAAGATAGTATTTGAGAACTGGTTGAGGCAACGTGCGGCGGCTTAAGCATACCAGATCAATATAATCTCCAATCCCGAAGTGTCCACAGCTTGGGAGTCCATATAGTGGTGAGATAATTCCCTAGACTAATCCTTGATATGGAATAGAAAGGAATAGGAATTAAACTAATGAGAATGGATGAATCTTTTTGTGATATCAAGTTTTGAAAAATTGCACATTTGTTTGTTTTTCTTTTCTTTGTTGCTTAGCACTCGGTAATTGTTATCCTATGATTTATGGAAAATCCATCAAGTGTGGTGAGACAACACAAAGACTTTAATAATCCAGTCAACTGACATAATCATCCAGCCAGCCACAGTAGCTTTACTATGTAAGGTAGTTAATAATCTTTTTGTGCGTTTCCTTCCAGCTGATGTACATGTAAATGGTTATAGTGAGACAATGTATCATGTGAACTTTATTTTGTGAATGGAAAAGTGTTGAAATACTTCCTTCTGAGTATTTTTAATTGCAACATGTTTCTGAATGTTAGTTGTGGTTGTTGAATAAATTATTTCTGAGTAACTAGATCCGGTTATGGGAGGATCCGATAGCCCAGAATTGGGATTATGACACCATGAGATTTATAATAGTCATCAAATGACCCTATGTACTCACCACCATTATCACCGTGAATGCACTTAAGCTTCTTTCCAAACTGTGTCTGTGCCAACGCATGAAATTCCTTGAAAACTCCAAGAACTTGGTCCTTCCTCTTCAAGGCATAGACCCAAACTTTCCTAAAAAATCATCAACGTAACAAGTAAAGTGCATTGCCAAGAGATATTACTTTCAGTGGACCACAAATATCTGTGTGTACTAGATCCAGTGCCTCCATCTTCTTCGAAGATGGGCGACTCTTGAAGGAGACTCTTGTCTACTTTCCAGCCAAGAAATGTGTACGTCTTTCCATCTTGGCTTTCTTCACATCTGTCAGCAACTTATACTTCACCAAGCACTGCAATCTCTTCTCTCTCATGTGTCCCAATCGTCGATGCCACACTCAGTAGTTTCTGCATCTTCAGTCACATGTGCCACATCTTTGAAAACTGATGCATACATGATATATAAGTTGTTGCTATATTTCTTGTCACGGGCAACAACTAAGAATCCTTGGGTAAGCTTCCACTGCCCGCTATCAAAAGTGTTTTGGTATCCTTCATCATCAAGATTTCTTGTAGATAAGAGAATGAGGTGCATATAAGGTGCATATCTCACATCCTTGAGCATAGGCGTACCTCTATTGGTATTCTGCAGTATGACATTGCCAATGTCAATAACATGGGATACTGAACCATTCTCCATCTTCAATGTGCGAAAATCTCCTAATGCATATGTTGAGAAGAAATCCCTACGTGAAGAAACATGAAGAGTAGAGCCACTGTCATTAAGTCAAGAAGTACCATCATGGACAATATTTACCATCTCCTCATAACAGACAATAAGGAGTTCATGTTGTGCGATTGCGGCAACCTGTTCATTATTATTTTCTTGTTTGTCACATCCATTCATATTATCTCTCTTAAGATGAAAGAAATACTTATTAATGTGTAATTTTTTCTTGTAATAATGACATTACATGCTCTGATATCTATACCTTGATTTGCTTCTGCTACTGTCTCTTCCCTTGTCATTCTCGAATTTGCTTCTTCCCCTGTTCTCCGTGACAAAAACATCTGCATGCGAAGAGCTTCCTTGAAATTTCATGTGTATCTCCTCAATGAGAATGACTGACTTCATGATCTTCAAAGAGATCTTCCCTTCTGCTGCAAAATTGGTAAGCAAAACCTGAAAAATTTCCCAAGAATCGGATAAAGTAGCAAGCAATAATAAGCCCAGAATTTGTTCCACAAACTTGATATCAATGCATGTCAACTGACTAATTATGCATTGGTAATCATTTAAAAAATCCAGCATGGAACTTCCATCCTTGAATCTTAAGTCCACAAGTTTCTTAAGAAGAATCAACTTATTACTTCCTGTCTTGGAGGTATATAAACGCTTAAGTTTCAACTATAGACTTCGTGCATGTTTTTCTTCTAGGATGTGGTTGTAGATATTTTCATCCACAAAACTGTATGATAAAACCACAAACCTGTTCGTGCTCAAACTCCCACTCTTCATCCGATTTTGCATCAGGCTTTTGGATGGAGAAAATCAGTAGATGCATGGACTTCACATATAAAAGATCTTGCATCTTATTTTCCCACAAACTGTAGTTGGTCTCATTCAGGATGATCATCCTGCTAGTGATGTACTCTATCTTATCAACCATATTGGCTCTGATGTCACTTGTTGGGAATAAATTCCCCGTATAGATCGAATCACAAAAACGTACCAAAGTTGATACGCAGATCATGCACGGTATATCAACTACAACTACGAAAAACTACTTCAACCATAGAAAATCAACCATAAATGCACGAAGAATGTTTAACGTGGAAAATCCTCAATGTGATGGGAAAAATCATGAGGTTGATCGCAACCCAAAAACATGCAATATAATCGAAATAATCTCCCGTGAGGGGCTTATAAAAGGGAGACCCTCTATACGGTGATACAAATCACCAAACAATATATAATAGTAGGAGGAGAAATATCACCAAACGATAAATCCGCCACCAAACTGTAGGGAAGAATGGTGGAGAAGAATTACACCAAAGATTACTCCCTCCAGATTTCACGACAACCACAGACCTTCTTTATTCTTCCTCTCTCTCTCTCTTTCTCTTGTTTCTTTCTTATGCTAGGAGAATTTGTGTTGGGATGATCATGGTGTGCACCCCCATACTCTCTATTTATACTTCATGTAGATGAGAAAATAAGAAAACATGAACTCCTACTTCCAATAGGATTAAGAAAAGATGACTCATATTCCTAAAAGGTAATTGATTTTCTCCTCCAATTATGACTTGATTTTTCCTTTTCCAAATAAGACTACCAATGTCCTATATATGGATTAGGTTCTAACAAGGAGAGGACTCATCCAACAAAGATAACCTTCGCTAATTTTAAGTATAAATATTCAATTCTATGATAATCGATCCGTCAAATTTTAATCAAAATCACGGGCCTTCCATTTTTTTTATTAAAGTATAAGAAAACTAATATATTCCTATATACTCGACCGTTTTTTATTAAAAAAGAATCAGAATGGGAAAAAAATACGAGAAATGCATAAAGCCAACTAGATTTGGGCCTGTTTGGTTACTGAGACTGAGTATCCTCACGTGAATAATAGCTGTTTGGAGGATTGGGATGGTTGGAATGATAATTGTGATGTGACATTAATTATGTGTTATATTAACTTTTTTTTAGTAATTATCATATATTTTTTATATTAATAAGTGTATTTGAACAATGTTAAAAACTATTATACCAAAGAAATTATAAGGTCAATATAAGTAATCCCAACCCAGGAATGCAGGATTCGAGCAAGGGGTATGCCAAGGTACCCGGGGTACCATGGCGACCAAATAGGTCCTTTTGCATAGAATGTCAAATACTGTGGTGATTGTCACCCCCCCCCCCCCCCAAAGAAAAAAAGAGAGCTCCAACTGTTGGTGTAATCTTCAATCACAAATCCGCTTACAAGAGATAAAAAGCATGCTTTATATTACTTTTAGAGGCACTTATAGTTTTAGCATTGGAAGTACTTTGGAAGTATTCTCATCATCACTTACCTGATATCTCTATCCTAAGCAAGTTATTGCCTAAACAATGTAAAATAAATACATACAGTGACAAAAGTTGATTATATGTAGACGAGGAGCTTTGAGTTCCTTTTGTGTAAAGAGTTGTACATATGAAGCATGCATCTATATCTTAATTATGGCAGCAAAAATATCTCTCCATTTATCTTATTTTAGAGATGGCGTTAACGAATCAGTAACATCCAATCAATTGTAAATATTAACAAATCAGTTAAGCCATAGGTACCTTCTTTGCCTTCCACCCTTGGTGCAAAGCGAAGAGACTAGGAAATTCTCAATCCTTCTTTCCTCAAAGACGGAGGTAATTCTGGAAAAGATTCGAGAGTGGACTCGCAAAACCTAAATGTAAGTGACTTCAACAAACATAGATTACGCAGTGGCAGATAATGAGGCCATGAATGCCGTCTTCCTCTTAAATGATATGCATAGATCGTTAATTCCTGGAGAGACCACAAATTCTGGAACCACCACCGTAATCGTTTTTGGTAACGATAAGGAACTCCAAGGTCAAGGTCCCACGACAAATGTAATTCGAGCTCGACAAGCCTGCGAGGATGGACTCTTAGAAGATGTTCCCAGTTGTCTGTTGAGAAATGCTTCACATTTGTATTCATCATGAACTTTGATGCATTCTCTTGCAACATTGAAGCTGGATTGCAACTGCCGATCCTGATCTTCTCTTCTTCACAATTTACGGTAAACATCTGCTCTAACACATCTAAATTAAGAAGTACGATAGAAAGCTCTTGATAATCAGCTGCATTAAATTCTTCCACGGGAACGAGGGGGGAAAGTGTGATTGATCTGAGTGCATCCATACCTGTGATCGACAGGTTTCTTAAGCACTTACGAGAATAGTTAATGACCAAATTAGTGCAGCAATCCATAACACCTAACTTCAAACGGGAGAGAGAAGGCATTCGGTGTTTCCGGAGCCACTCGTCGGGGCATAAAGATGGACAGTACACGATATGCAATGTTTCTAGCCGAGGGAGGTCGTAGCTATATGAATCATCGGCACTGCAAGCCCATATTTCGGGAAGGACCTCCAGTCCAGTTGAATCTATATACAACCTCTTCAGACATCTGGGAAGGCGAGGCAGTCTTCTTAACTGCATACATTCCGCAACACGCAAGTATTCTAATGCAGGAAACCATTTCGTGATTTGATCCTCATGATAAGCGGATTCCATCCACTCCTCCAATCCATCCATGTTTATCAAATGCAGCCTCTTCAAAGATGGGAATATGACTGCTTGAGTGCCATCAACTTCATTACTTACGCATCGGATATTCCTTAAATCATAAATGCGCAAGTACTCAAGTTTCGGAAGATGACCAAGAGGTGGTAACTCTTTCAAACATGGAAGTTCAGATAAAGTTAGGTGTGCAATTTTCGAAAGGTACTCCCCTCTCATCCAACTCGGGGATCGATCTCCCATGTACTTGTTTATTTTTAGAATTCGAAGGCTTTCATGCGGACACAGATTCTCCAGGATATCATTTTTTATGTTACTCCTCATCCATGTACAGTCCTCATTATCTCCCCACTGTAATACAAGCTCCTCGATGTACTCTTTGTTCTTTAATTGTGCTTTGGAAGCTGACCGCGGGCTCTGGACATGGTTGAGATGGTTGATTTTAAGCCTGCCTCGAAGTTCTTTTAAATTGCGAATCTCTTGTATATCTTCTTCTTCTTCAATAAATAAGTTGAAGTTATCGATCGTCTGAATGGATGTCGAATTGCTGATTCCGGTCATTCTTATACCAAGTCCTCCCTGTAGATGGCGCAAGTTGGGAAGATTCCACATACCCAAGGGAAAATTCGTCACCCCATTATATAATCGAAGCGTTTGCAGATTGTACATGCTACATATGAACTCCGGTAGAGAACTGCCACTTACTCTAGTAAGGTCTAAATAACGAAGGCATATCATCTTACTAAAATTTATTTGCATGAGATCTTTATGCCTTAATAATGAAAGGGCTTTGACATATTGTAGTTGAAATTTTGAAATATCTACAAGTCCACCATAGTGTAGGAGCGTCCGTAACTTCTTATTGTTATCAGCGGAGCTATTATCCTCAATAAGCAAATGGCTTGAAGGTATATAATTCGCTTTTGTAACTCCATTTTCTGAAAAGTAGCCACCTCCAGATACAACTATTGCAAGGTCATGAACAATGTCATGCATGTTGTACTGAATTTCACGACCATAAATATCACGACCATAATAGCTCTGCATTTTTTGAACGAGGGAGTAAGAAACCAAGTCATCAAAATGGATGTTTCCGATAGATTCCAATGTCAGATTCTCCCTTTTCTCGATATAACCATGTGCTATCCACATCCAAACCACCTCTTCTTTCTCAAGTTCATGACCCTTGGGAAATAATGACAAATAGGAGAAGCACTGCTTAAGATTCGAGGGAAGGCGGTTATAACTCCACATAAGAGCTGACATTATATCTGTATTAGCAACTCCTTTACGGACGTTATTCCATTCATCCACTCGTCTTGTGTGACTCAAGGAGGAGCCAAGTATCCTCGCCGTCAATGGAAGTCCCCGAACGTTCTTATTGACAATCTCTTTTCCGATCTCTCGCAATCTGCTTGTACTATCCCATCCTCTTGAAGTGGAAGGCACCCCACCCGATCCAAACGCATACGACTCGAAGATCTGTAAGCACTCTTCATCAGAAAGGGTACCCAACTGATATGGATTCACCGAGGCCAGTACAAGTTCTTTGCTAATATCTTCTCGAGATGCGATGACGACCTTGCTTCCAACACTTGCATGTGTAAGAGGTTCCCATAATTCTTTCCATCTTTCCAACTTACCTTTCCAGCAATCATCCAAAACGATCAAAAACCTTTTATCCTTCAACTCTTTACAGATCTCAATCCTTTCTTCAATAGTCCGATGAAAGATTTTCGTCATTGCTGCTTTTGGATCAAGTTCACCCCCTACGTACACCCATTTCCTGATCTGGAAGTGTCGATCGAAATCTGGAGTACGTAAGATATCTTGGACAAGAGTTGTCTTGCCTATTCCACCCATTCCTGTTATGAGGACTACTGAAGGTTTAGATAAAGGCTCCGACATCAACTCTGCCATAACTTTCTCCTTCATTTTCTCTCTCCCTACGAAATGGAAGTCCTTGCTAAGCAATTCATCGGTCCTACGACTCGACCCATCTGCCTCCGGAGTTCGTCCCCTCACAACACGGAGAGCTTCCGCTGCACTAGCAATGAACCGACGTGCATTATCCTCGTTGCTCTTGAGTAACTCCGACCCACCGTACAACCCCTTAATCTGATTCGCAGTCCTCAGGTTGAGGAAGAACGGACTAAAGAATGAGGACCAGGGGAGGTGATCTAGATGCCCAAAAGTTGCTAATCTGTCCAAATCATTCAAGATATCTGTAGCCTTCTCAATAAGTGGATCACCCTCCGTCTTCTCATCCTTCAGGACCACCTCCTTGAACTTGGGCAGAATCTTCCTCAGAAACACGGTCTCCTCGTAAGTTACCTTCTTCTTCTTCTTCACCCCTTCCCTCACTGCCAACCGAAAGCACATTCTCAACTTCACACCAGTGATCTCCCTATCTACCTGCTCCTCTGCTGAATCTGTCTCACCTGTGATCTCCCCATCAACCTTCTCCTCCATTGAATCTGTCTCATCTGTGATCTCCCTGCCAACCTGCTTCTCCGTCGTCTGATCACCAATATGATGGAGAGCATCCTTCACAGCAGCCAAGTACAGATATAGCAAATCCACTTCATTCCTCAGTTCTTCCAACCCCTCATAAAACTCCTTCATCTGATTTGCAATCATAAAATAGAAGGTATGCGAAACCTGTCCATAATCAGAAGAGTAAAAGCATGAGAAAGGGACAAAAGCACGTGCCAGTTTCAGAAAGATCTTGAATGTATTTGGATGTCGATCTGAAGTTACATTCGAGTGCCTCTCAGCCATTTCTCTATCGAACTCGCCCATGATATCTTCAGCAGCCTTGGCAATGCCTTGGAAGGATTCATGCAAGTCCTCCATCTCGTCCCATCTTACATCTGTATTCAGAATAACCTTCTTCAGCTCCGGTAGGCTCTTCCTCAGGAACGTGATCTCGTCATGAATGACCTTCTTCTCCACCCCTTCTCTCCCTACCACGCGATTGTCCCTCCTCAGCAACCCGCCGATGATCTCCCTTTCAAACTGCTTCTTCGTTTTCCGGTCACTCATGCCACAGATAACATCCTTAGCATTAGTAGATAACGAATGAAATCTATCCACCACCGGAATCCCATTCTCCTCCAACTCGTCATAAAAACTTATAATCCGTTCTGCAATCTTCTCATAAAAGTGGAGCGGAACCGATTCGTAGTCGAAGCAAACGGAGCAAGGGAGGCAGCTGCATACCAGATTCAAGAGAGTCCTGAATCTAATCGGCTGTGGATCAGCAACCGGATGGTGGCGACGCCATGCGACTACCGTGTCGTACGTGTCCAAGATGTCTTCAGCCTCCTCAGAGAAGCTTCTGAAGACTCCATACAAGTGCTCCGTCTCGGGCTTCACTTCCGCGTTGAGGATCAGCTCCTTGAGCTCCGGCAGGATCCTCCTCAGCAACCGGATATGATCATCTTGCCGGTCAATCCATGCGCTTCCAATGTACTCATCAAAGCCAGAGCTTTCGGTTTAAACTAAACTACTTAATTAATTGAGGATGCAGTATCCCTTCTTACCTTCTTAATAACACGACATTTCTGTCTCTGTTAATTATCCCGTTTATTCGACCCATTAATAAAATATAAAATACGCGTATTAAGAGAGATTTCCTGTTCAGTTGCGTTCCTTTTTTACCTTTTCAATTTTGCAATGAATATCATATTTTGTCTTGGTTAATTTATTAGCAACGGCGGGCATACAAATCAATATTACATGCCGTCGTTCTTTTATGGTCTCATTGGTTGGGTCCCTGAGAGAATGGAATAATCATTTCTTCATTGTTTCATAGCATAATACGACAGAAAAGTCGATTACAACAGAAATCAGATTCCATTGTATATTGGAATTAGCATTCCTAGGCATATGAATCCGATGATCTCATTTCTTCGGCATGAATCCAATGTCTAGTTGTATGATCCCAAATACCAAACAAATGTATAACAACGTATCACATTAAAATAAATATATGGATTTCGATACAACAATTTCGGATATGAATATTCACATATGTTTCTATAAAATAAAGTAGATATGAATTAAATGGATATGGATAACCATACAACAAGGGCATATTCTTGTCAGAGGAAGGGATGCTGGTGGAGTTGTGTCTTCTAGTCCCGGATAGTACATACTCGTACATGCGCGTGGCAGAAAGAGCATCAAACCAATGTTAAGCCAGCGTAAGTGGAGTTGCATCGAGACTACTTTAACCACTATGATCGCATGATACACTACAACAAAATGATTTTACAATATCGAATAATTTAATAGTTATGAAAAAAATATAATAAAATCATTGTCAATGTCCTATATCCAGATTTTTAGCCAATGCAAGAACTTACAAGATTGGAAAACGTGTCCATCATGGGAAGCACAACATCGAGAAAGAAAATCAAACAAAGCAAAGAATAACAAAGCTAACATAGATTTCGTCCAAATACATAGAGATTGGTACCAATTGCGGGTGTATGGGCTCTTTGGTTTGCTAGAAAAAAAATGTAATTTTCCGTGCAGAAAGGTTCTATGTTGAAAATGTAATCCACCTAACTCGGACTCTACTCGAGTCCTAATTGTTGTGACAGTATTTTCCTATTAATATAATGGGGGCAGACACATACCTATGTTTCCCCCTTTTTGGATTAAAAAAAAGCTAACATAGAAGAGAAAGATGTTACCCGTCACCGGGACTAGTCACTTTTGCTAACAGTGAAAAAGCTTAGAGTGGGTAAATTGCACAAAAAACATCAAACTTTGACTGATCTTTAACTTTTAAGTCACATATTAAAATATATAATTACTTTCTGGCATGTTAGGTCACAATACGAATCATGTAGATTTAGCAGACATTTCCTTTTAAATTGATATAGATGTACGAAGCAAAAATTGTTGTTTAATGGATTCTTAGATAATTATTCAGAAACCTAATAATTTGATATTTGTTTTGTTAGTAAACACGTTATAAGAATCTCAACACTTGCATTCATACACTTGATTTTTCATGAAACAAACATAATCACAAACATACATACTTTAAAGGGTTGTTTCAAATGTAAGCAAAAGATAGATCATCAAAACGTACATACACCTAATCTCCAAACAATATAATCATTCATACAAACTTCCATGGATTTCATAAAGTGACAAATTCATGCATTACACACTCACTCAAATACATTCAAAGATAAAAGGCTGATTCAACTTAAATTTCCTCGATATGATCATGTGCCAATATCAATTATGCAAGCTAACTACTTGCGTTGAGCATATATGTTGCACCAAATGAAATGCAAAATAAAGAAGAAGTGGTTAAAAAGGATGGATTAATTTTATGCAAATGTTCATCCCATGAGAGGAAGGAGACACTACAAGAAAATGTGGGATTGATGTGCACACAATGGCTCGTCATGTGCACGCCAGGGGTACACAAAGTGCATGCTAGGGGTCTGGGCGATCACATGTGTTCGCCCAGAATGTGTTCGCTGATCGCCTAGCTGTAAGATTAGGTGTGTGAGCACATGCAAACACCATGTGCTAGCCCGCATTGTGAGCGCGCACATAGTGGCCGTCCTAAGTCTTGCCCGCTCACTTATGGGCGAGCACTTCTAGTGCACTCGGTGAGCACGTGCCCAGACTGTCAACCTGCAAAAGAAGAGAGTAAGAGAGCGAGGGAACGGAGAGAGTTGTACTCGTTCTTCTTTTAGTGATCTTTCTTCTCCAATGGTCGTGAGAGGTGACCGACCACCATTATACATAGTTGTTCTTTTCTGTGTTTATTATAGTTGAAATTAGTACATGTAATGTGTCATCTACCTTGTGTTTGTTATACCAGTAAAATTTACTTTAAATCGAGAATATATATAACATGTATGCCTAATATAATGAAATGGTTCATACCTAATACAAATGTGCTATTAAGATATAGATGCTCTAATAGTATACATATTTAAAAACATCATGTTTAAGAAATTAACATCAAAGTTCATACAAATGTAAAAACATGATATATCCTACAATTAAACATCTATAAACCTGCAAATCATTTGTTCTTGGATCTAAATATTTTTGAAATCAAACTTTGTTTTGATTTATTCTTCTTTTCCTTCTTTTCTTCTCATTGAACCTGACGTACATGCGTGCCTCTTCTTATAAGTCATTCTCATCCTCCTTCTCATGAGATTCAATCTCCTTATACTCGATGCACGCCTTTGTGACCTATAAGTAAATAATATATAATATAATTATGTGAAATTAAATAATTATTAAACTATAACATGTTAGAAGGAAAAATCTTACATGTAAACTAGAAAGTCTTCCCACAGCTTGGTCAAGTACTCCACCGTCATCGCCATTTAAGACTTATATGTAGTGATGGTTGTTGTGATGACTGCGGCTGTAATATGATGAATGACCATAAGCAGAATAAGAATGATGATGTTTCTCCACATTGTATGGAGGAAGACCAGAAAGAGTTTGCTTTCAGTTGGCCACAACATGCCCCTCCTCCAATACTTATAAAAATTTTGATTGTAGAAAATATAGATATAATTAAAAAAAATGAAAGAAGTATATTAATGTTCTACTATACATGTTTCCAAACAGCTATATCAAAAGGGGTTTGTCCGTCTCAGGAGTCTTACCCCATTTCTCAGCACTTAAAGCCAAATATTGATCATGAAATAGAAGTAGAAAAACAATTACATGACATATTTATAAAATAGATTATAAATTGTGCTAATTTTAGAGTACCCATCATTAACTCTCCTACTTCAGGAGTGTACCATTGAGACTCTCCATCCTTTGCACTCCCTAGACCACCAAACTTGACAAGATGACTCTTTTTCCAACCTAGCAATCTAAAAAAAATTTAATTTATTAGGAAAGACTTATATCTATCACAAGTTAGACATACAAATAGAGGAATATTTATTTCAAAAATACTAGCTCAACTCTAATCTGATTATGTCTTTTTGAGCCTTGGTCAACCTAATGTTCTACTTTAGACAGTTTGCCCTTCCTGTCGTCAACCTCCTTGTAAACTCAACATCAGAACGGAAGACATTACAAAAATCAACCCACATGCAATAAGTATAAAAGGAATATAAAAAATGAAAAAAATACATTTTTAAAAATAATAAAAGTCATTCCCTTTCTTTTGTGCACCATGTGGGTATGTATCTCTTCATTTCCTCAAAGTCCATCTCCTCGTGACCCATCTTTACATGCGAGTCCCTCCTGACCTTAAATAAAGTGTTGCTCATTCTTTTCTCCATAAAATGTATAAAGGCTTGACGATAAGCCGCTTTACTCTAAAATTTTCAATAATAATGTTATCAAAATAAGCTGTAACAATTATCATCTATGTCTGTAAAGAACTATTCTTACTAGGAAAATCTTGAACAATCTCTCCTTCTCAGTAGCGGGAATGCGACGCCACCAGAATCATGTACTAGTCAAGTACGTGTTTATAATGTTTGTTATCTCAATGCCAATCCTCTTGCTATTATGAAAATCCCTAAAAAAATAAAAAAAATTATATATTTTTTAAGAGAATAATTATGAAAAATAAAATGGTAAATTTCAAATGAATTTTACCTCCCATCTTGTAGAAATACCGAATAGTGGAAAGGACTCTGAAGTATGCCCACCCCCAGTCGAAACTGCACATAGACACTAGAATGTATAAAAGAAAGAGAATTCGAATCCATGGATGTACACATAGGAATCAGGGTAGGGTAGGACTCGGGTACGACTGAGGAAGAGGGCTCTCTATATACACTTCCATAAAAGGGAGGAGGAGGATAACCAAGAGACTCATAGTGGGCTATAATATGTTGAGCCTCCTGAGAAAGAGGTCCTTAAACAGGGGACATGGTTGACTCCCGACTAGAAGATGGTGACTATGAGCTCGATAGACAAGTTGATGGGTGAGATCCCCGTGAGCTTCCATGCCCAAAACCTACCATAACTATAATGGAAATATGCACAGTTAATTATAAAATTATTAATATAAAGAATTATGATGGAATATGAGACCTTATTCTATTTCACGAAATCTTATTTGTTAATCTTCATCATTCGATTCTGGTAGATTAGAATCACTTTCATTGAAAGTGGAGTTGCCTGAATCTTCAGTTGTAATTTCCACGTCTTCTATTAAATTAGCATGTATCACCTCATCATCCACCAAGTGAATAAAGTCAATGATTGGAACTACATATGATTATTATTTCGCTCATAAGTAGGTGTAAAAGATTCATCTTCAACATCTTCTGTATGGGTGATGAATCCATGATTAATCTACTTTATACCAAGATCATAGAAAAATCTCCTTAATAAATCATCAAATAATATCTCTAAATTGATCTAATTAAATTTATTAATTGTACAAGAAATTAGAACGAAAAAATGTTCACAAATAATCATGATTTTCCCTAACTTTGAGCTTATTATTTTATGTACAAAAAAATAATTATTTTGACCTAGTTCTTTAATTCATTCACTAATAAGTCAATAGGAAATAAAATTAATAAAAACCACAAAATCCAAAGAAATCATAAAGATCTAACCTTGTATATTTTGTACATATCTTGTCTTTGAGGATTTTATTTCACCTTTTTCTTAGTCTATTAAAATCCACAGAAAATAGATTATATTGTATATATTATATGTGTATTAATCTTTAATTAAAAACTACTTAAAATACAAAAAAATTACAAAATATAAAAGTATAGGGGTTAATTGCCAAATTACTATCTATACAAAAATATAATATGTACATATGACTTTATTTGCCTTTGAGCCCTTCCTGAAAGTTGTAGATCTCATTGAGACCAACAACTTTCATGTTAACCACTTTTTCATTTGAGCCATATTTTTAATTTATTTTATGTTTTCTTCTCTTTTATTTCCCGGTCAACACTTTGGTCAAACTCCATGCCTACGTGGTAGCTACTCATTGGTCCACCTCAATCCAGGTCAACACGTACCTTGACCCAATGAATACACCTTTTCCTTTAGTGCCCTCATTTCTGATTGTTGGATCAAGTCCGATCCAACGATCGAGATTATTCCAGCCTTAGCCATGCCCCTTCACATGGCACCCTTGTGCGACTCACGCGCTCAGCACCTGACCACATGATTGTTGTTGGATCAAGATTGATCTGACGATACCTGTACTTCATCACCCACCTCTAGCACTGCTCATTCTTCCCCAACCATCCCTCACCCTTTTGCATCCTCGATCATCGTCTCCACCACTCCAAACTCCCTTCACCTCTCCAACATCCCTTCATCGTCTTTGACCTCACTGGAACCCTAACTTTGACTCAAACCCTTCATCTCTGATCGTTACATGCAAGACCATCAAAAAATGTTTGATCATCGCCATTGCATGTAACCTTCTCCGAGTATAGGGGGTGTACACCTCGAGTTTCTTTCATTCATTTCGATCCTCTCCATTGTCTCCTCTTCTTGTCTATACTTAGGGATATCTTACCCTAAGTATAGGAAGAGACAATCTGAGTACGATCTGTTCATTCCCACCCTTGATCCTCCCTGCTTTGTGTATAACCTGCTATACTTAGGATTATTTGATCCTAAGTATAGGGGGGACGTGATGAAGCCACGTTTCATCATCTTTATTATATCATTTTGGCCTTAAAAACCCTAGTAAATGCGTGTAAATAGAACTAATTCATGCATTTTAGCATTCATGTATATGTATGTAAATGTTGTATAAAATGCGGTTTTTAATGCCAAAATTATAGAATAAAGAAAAGAAAATAAAAGGAATAAAATATTGTAAATATTTTATGACCCGAAACCCCGAGACCTAGGCATCTTGATGAATAGGTCGACAAGGAATAAAGTAGGGGGAGAGAAGGGTTAAAATACAATAAAAATACCTTCTATTTCATTCCTTCTTTACTTATTTTGGGACCTATTTTTGGTTCCACTTTTTGTGCATCAAATAAAGAAACTTTATACATGAAAGTTGTAGATATTTTTATATAGAAAAATACAAAGTTGATTTCACTGAAAAATAATGTACAGATAAAAAGTTATAGTCTGAATAAAAATCCAGAATCCCAACTTCCCAAACCTGTATCTCACAAATAAAAACTCCAAATGCAGCAAACTCACCTTTAATGGTATATAGAATAAAATAATCTATTTAATGGTGGTGGTTTCGCATTTGACGGAGCTACGGTTTGAAAGTTGAGTTTTGGACCCACATTGTATACATGTACAACTTAAAATATTCAATTTATTCGTTAATCACTATTTTCATGTTTTTATAATTTTATAATTTTGTGAATATTATTTATAATAATTATGAACATTAAAACAAGAATAAAAATCCAAAAGAAACTCAAAATAAAAATAAATGTATATAAAATACACAGGTATTATACCTATAGACATACCCATACAATACCTACTTATATTTTATTAAAAATCAAAACATATCAAAAAAATAAAACAAAAATGTATTTATGTGTATAAAAGTCTTTTATAGTTTTATAAAATACTAAATAAAAATAATAAAATTAAAATACACAAAATAAAAATAAAAGAACAAAATATGTAGATATTATACCTATATAGGCTATAATAAGTAACTTATAAAAATAAATCTCATAAAAATAATTAAAATTCATAATAAAATAATTTATAAATTTATAAACATTTTTTATGTTATAACCTAATTATAATAATGTCATTTAGTATTTTTAAATCATTTTTAAATCTTTTTCCAGCGGGTTTTTCTGGTTGGTCCACGTGGACCAACCAGAGGGCCTGGACAGTTGACCCCGGTCAACTGTCTGACCCACCCCCTGTGCCTAGTGTCAGAAGCATTTTTGTCTCTTCTTGTCGCCATTTTCTAGGGTTGACCTTGCACCAATTCATGTCGATGCCTTCTGCGTTTTTGCTCCTCGATTAGTGTTGATTCACGCCCAAGGGATTCCTTGGGCTGTGGACCACTGATCGAGGTGTTTGACCCTCGTCTTTCACGCCGCCCGACCACCATTCAAAAGCCACCCCCCGACTTCGATTTGAATTTTGATCCTTCTTCCGCCAAATTTACCTGAAAACCCCTAGCCCTTCGTGTTCCTGGTGACAGCAGGAGTCGAATCGAGCCTGGGTTCGAGTCAATTGGTGTCGAATCGAAGTAGATCCGACCCTCGCCGGAGCTCCGCCGCGAAGTTCTTCCCGACGCCTCTGGTGAGCCTCACCTCCTTCTTTTGTCATTTTCTTGTAGCCTTAGCGTAGGTTAGATTCGCCTAGTAGTAGTTTTTATTGTTCTCGCGTGAACCGCCGTGAATCCCCGATCAAAGCCCACGGCGGAGCTTAGCTCCGCCTCCATTTTCCGGCCACCTCGATTGTCGACCGTCGTCAAGATCGCCTCCATCCTCTTTCCCTTCGCTCCGTCATGACGCTCCACCCCTCCATTCACCTCTATCTTGCCCAGATTGAGCCATCAGAGCTCCCCTCTCCGCCGCTCGCCGGAGCTCCACGCCTGAGCCGTTCGCCTCACCCATTTGATCAGAGAAACCCCCGGTTCGCCTCACCTGGTTTTGTGCTTCTCCCTTGCAGGTCAGAGCCCAAGAGAGGGCTCCATCGAGCCTCGAAATCCCCAGGAGCAGCTCCCCAGGTCGTCTCCACTGTTCGGCCATGCCACGCCGTCTCAGGCTTGTCTGAGACTTCCTTCAGATGCGGAGAAGCCTTAGGATCATTTTGCCCTTGATCCAAGGGCCGGAGAGGCCGTGTGTCGGCCGCAATCGCCCGCCAAAGCTCGCCGGAGGGGGTGTTCTTCGTGAACATCTCCCCATCGTCGGATCAGGAGCCCCCTCCAGACGCCACAGCTGCCGTCGGATCGCCATGTGTCCCCCGCCATCCGATCAACCATCCACGATCTAATCCCAGCCGCCCAGGACGAAGGGGTACGGGCCGTCCGATGCACGCCACGTGTCAAGTGAAGCTCCCTCGACCACACGATCGTCACCATGGGTATTTTGCATCTTAAACGCACGTGCTTTTGTATTTACGTTTTAGCCCTAAAACTTTCATATGCATTTTAAGAGTTTTGTAATAATTGCACTTAGGCCCCTGAACTTACTTTATTTGCACTTTAGTCCGCGCCACGTCACCTCACGTGACTGGGGCGCGTGCATTTTGGGCATTTTGCATTCTTGATCCTAAACTTTCTACTGTTTGC
This sequence comes from Ottelia alismoides, assembly GCA_037367405.1. Taxonomy (NCBI): domain Eukaryota; kingdom Viridiplantae; phylum Streptophyta; class Magnoliopsida; order Alismatales; family Hydrocharitaceae; genus Ottelia; species Ottelia alismoides. Next base: position 371,728 of record JAZKJV010000928.1, read on the forward strand.
AGTTATACCCCTGCGCGTAGTTATTTCAATATGTTTTTGGGATAATTGCATGTTTACCCCGTCGGTTTTTGGTAATTACAAATATGCCCCTGTCAACGGCAGATCACGTGCTTTGCATGTGGAATTTGGTAAAATTTCGCACACTTGCCCTTGGATGTTTGTTTATTTGCGTTTATGCCCCTACTAGGCTTGATTATTCTTATGTGCTTGTTTCATTTAGTTAAATCATATTTTGCCTCGAAAAATCCCACAAAAATTTCACAGAAGCTCCTGTTAACTTGTATTTGTAAGTCATACTTTTGCATTGCATTTCTATTGCATTCCATATTTATTAAAAAATCAAAAACATGCATTTTTACTACTGTTTGCATTAGAAAATCCATAAAAATTATAAAACATTTTGAAAAATTTCAGAAAAATTATATTTTGTGTATTTCATTCCATACTAGTGTCAGTCCAAAAACCACTAAAAATTTCAAAGTAAAACTCTTAAAAATTCAAAAATACTTAAAAACTTCAAACAAATATAAAAATTCATAGAAAAACCCAAAAATTGCAAACTCTGGTCTTGTAGGTTCTTCATTAAATTATCTCTATTTTAAAATTAATTTGGGAAATTTTTGATACTGTTTTCTATTTTCCTTTCCCATTTTAAACTCGGCCAGAAACTTTGTGTATTGTTTGTTTTATTTTGCTATTTAAAAATACCAAAAACACTCTGAAAAATACCCAAAAATCACAAAAATAGTAAAAAATTATAAAAAGACAAAAAAGATTTGTTTTTTAAATTTTTGACTATTTTTTCATATTTTTATAAATCTTTTATCACCACTTTTATTACATTGTCTTTATATTCCAATATTGAAAAAAGAAAAAAATATAGAAAATATAAAATTAAAAAATTAGAAAATTAAAAATCAAAATACAAAATTAAATATAAAAAATTAAATACAAAAAAAATTTAAAAATTTAAAAACCCACAAAAAAATTTAGATTGGCTAAGTAGTCTATTAGACCTAGGTTTTGACTTTTGTCTATACTCTGCACCTTTGTTTCCTGTGTTCGACCCCTACTTGCTTGCCATTGTACATTTTTAGTAGGGAATAATAGGGAATAATAAATTTTAATCCTTGCTCTTGATTGATTGATTGATTGTGTGGGTTAATTGTTGGCGAACGGGAAGGCTTGAGTAGTCGCATCAGCGACAGTGAGTCTGATTTGTCAGACCACTATTTAACGGCTCTCGCTTTCTCATTTTTTAAATGGCACCGTTGTCGGGGAGCATCGGTTTGTAGAGTACATTTGTGTCTTTTATCTGCTTAGTCATTTTTTATCATTTATTTTTCTATTGCATAATCTGTTTTGAACTATCTAACATCCCTTTCTTGTTTTCTTGCGAGGGACCACTGACCGAGGAGGATCGCCTAGGAGATCCTGAGCAGACTTGGGAGGAGGAGCCGGCTATTCTACCCAAGGCTGGCAGGAGAGACAAGGAGGACTTGAGAGAGAGAGAGAGATAGTTTTTTTCCATTTTTGGTGAGAGAGAGATATTTATTAATTTGTAATAATACAGGACTTGGACATTTGAACTCCTGGGCCCAATTTCCAAGTGTTTGTTCACTTGGGGGCTTACCACGGATTTTGACGAGTTTTTCACCGCTGTCATTTTCCGATTTTGATTTTATTTTCACTTTCTTTTGTGGATTGAGCCCTTAGTTCCATGCTTTTGCTTGATCGATTAGATTAGGTCCAAATACACTAATAACCTTTGCATGTACCTATAGATCGTATTTGGACTTAGTTTAATTAAACAATTAACTCACCTTCTTAGATCCACCGCGCCGCGAGCCCTCCCCATCAAGCGCTACTCCTGAACTCGATGTGTCGAGAAGAGGAGGGGGGGGGTCTAGACCGGACTCTTAGGATCGAGGATTGGTGATTAACTTGTGGTTCTTAACGCTAGCAATTGCCTGCTTAGGACGATTTCCGCATTGCATACCGGCATATAGATTAGGTTTATAAATTCCTGCATTGCATCCCGCATGGAGAGAGTTGGGAGTCACTGTAAGTCTTCTATCTTTGCATTCATCATTTAGGCACTAAGGTGAGATTTCCATCTTAGTGCCACTTGCATTGGCTTTTCCGACTCTTCTCTCCCTCTGTTTTTTGGATCAAATAGGAATCAAGAAAAAAACAAAAACATTAGGCGCTTGTTTGAAATTACTCAAAAGAAGAGATAACACAAAAAAATTAAAAAAGGGACTGCTAAGAAAACTTTGACCTAAATAAAATTGGTAATTGGACTCATTGATTGGGGAGAGTCACACCCTCACTTGTATTCAGGTTGCATGGGAAGGTCTCCTTCCAAGTAAGCAGGGTGCTTCGTAAGGATTAGAGCCCAAAACCCAGTCTGTGGCTGCCTTGTGTATCGCCTGGATTTCCAAAGTATTGGCGCTTCTATCGTACGTGGACGAGTAGGGCTTGGTCAACATTGGTGACTCTTTATTGTGCAGAGCATAGACCTTGTCCGAAGTATCGAGCCTAGGCTATGCCTTCACGGGGGTGTCTGTCTCACCGTCTTGCGTCCGAGTAGGTTCTTGCACGCTCACGGGTGATTCCGTTGCGAGCGAGTTCCGAAGTATCGGTTTCGCCAATTGGCTTCCTTTCTCTATTTCTTTAGCTAAGTAGGGATCCAGGAGGGGTTACGAGGACTTCAAAAAGTGCAGACTACAGGTTACACAGGAGGAGGACGAGTATGGGATACTCTTCCGGCAGTACTCTCTCTCTTATAGGCGTAGCGCTCTAAGGACTTGTTAAAAGATAAATGCCTGAATTCATCTAAAAACTACAAAGATAATAGCCGAAACCTTACGGCTTCACGTGTTGAGTTGGTGAATCCACTTGTTTTGTGTTTGATTGCTAGTTGGATTAAGGTCAAGATCAAAAACGCCGCACCCTTGCTCCATTTTTGCTCTCCTTCCATTTGACCCTTGCTCATTATGAGCCTTCTACTGTTTTACACTCCAGTTATTTCTTGTTGGCCCCCGTATCTTTTATCCACATCGATCTTCCTCTTGTTCTTTGAGATGGCGACGAATGGGCAGTTTAGTCGAGACCCCGTCGACACCCACATCAGTTCCATTCGCTCTCCCTCTCCAATAATTCAGGGCAATTCCCGAGAACCCGGTTCAGACTCCATGGACCGATCTCCAGACTCCCTATCTTCTTCAATAAACAGGGATCACTCTCGTCCTAAACTCTGTTCGTTTTGGATGGCAATTGATTTCACTCCTTACACATCACTGTCCTTAACAAAATTCTGTGTTGACCTTGACATAGACCACATCTCTCTATCTGGTGCTGTAATTTAGACTGATCGGGGCATTCTTCCATGTGCAGACTTAGAGCCCGATTACGAGCAGGCATACCAAGTCCATTATGAGATGGCAGGAGGAAGAGGAAAGGGACCACAACCCCCATCTGAGCCTGAAGTCAATCCGAGGGAGGGGCAATATACCACGCAAAACGAAGTTAACAGTCAGCTGCTGGCTTCCATTCAAGCCATCCAGCAGCAATTGACTAATCAAGCTCTGGCCCAGACAACCTTCCAAGACATGCTGAACGATTTGAGGAGGAGGGTCGATGCAAGAGACGATCGGAGGAGAATGATCCGAACCAAGAGCCTGATTTTGAAGAAGTTAGAGATGAGTTCTCAGTGGGAAGACCAGAATTCGATGCAGCGGAAACAGATCCACCGCAGCCCAAGCCTACGCTGAAGGAAGCATACAACCCAGGAGCGGGACGCATCACTGAATGGATTCAAATTCCACGTATGCATGCCCACTTCGAGCTGAAGCCGCAATTTCTGTCCCTGCTTCCCACATTCCACGGGAATACCACTGAGGAACTGTATATCTTTCTCAAGAAATTCGGCCGCATCTGTTCCACTGCTCACTACCCTGGAATCCCTCTGGGGGTAGTAAAAATGACCGCCTTTCCCTTCAACCTTCAAGACAAGGCCCTATATTGGGTCGACCATCTTGGGAAAGTCGTCACGACTTGGGAGGAGTTGAAGTCAGCATTTCTCCATAAATTCTATCCTCTCGGGCGATTGAATCAGATGCGTGCCCGGATCTCCAGTTTCTGCCTGCAGCCTCACGAGACCGTCCATGAAGCGTGGGAGAGATTCAAGGATCTCCAGGAAAAGTGCCCCCACCATGAAATTCCAAAGACTAGTCTCGTGCAGCATTTCTTCGGGGGGTTATCACTTGAGAGCCAAAATCTTGTAGATGCCGCTTGTGGCGGTTCGCATTTAACAAGGACGAGGATGTGGTATGGAACATCTTCGAGGAAATGGCTGAAGGAGAAACCGCTCAATCCTCGTCCAGAGCATACCTAAAGCTACCAACCGCCATCAGCAAGCCAGTGAACATGGCTTCTCACACTGAGGACAAGGATGAGAGCTCCAACCTGAGCATCATTGAAAGCCACCAGTCCAAGGTGGACATCATTGAGAAGAGGTCGCAGGACCTCGAGAAATTATCCATCATCGAGAAGAGGACCCAGGGTCTGGAAAAGCTTGACCAGAATTCCCAACAGCTGGAGCATCTCGTCTGTGCGTTGAATGCCAACATGTGCAACGCTGTGTCTACCTCTGCCGAGCCGAATGTTGAGAAGAAGGAGCCTACAATGCCGCAGAACCCTCAGCCGACTCAACTGCATCCCCAGACTGTCCAGCACGTGTATTACGTGTAGGTTCCGGAGCAGCTCCCGCAACCCCAGACACAGATGGTTGTACACCAACCCGAGCCTCAGCCAGCTTACTCCGAGCAGTTCTCTCCACCCCCGCCACTGATTCAGGAAATCAATAGCGTATGAGACAATGAAGCGTAGCTGACCCGTCCTCAGGGACATTCTCAGGGTCAGAACATGGGCAACATGCCCTATCACCAGCAGCAGCAGGGTGGGAGACCCTTCCAACACTCCTACCAATACCAGCCTCCATCTTACGGTAACACATGGAGGCAGAATTACCAGCACGGGCCTCAGCAGTACGGATACCGCGGATAGGGATATCATCAGCAACCGGCTGATCAATACAATCAGCAGAATGCACCATATTCCTCCAATCCTCCTCCTCACCAATTCTCACAAGGTTATCAGTCGCAATCTCAGCCGCCATATCAGCATTCTAGACCCCAACAGGGGGACTCCTCTGAGATTGTGCCGGTCAATCCGACCCTGGCCTGTTTAGAGCAGTTAATGAAGAATATGGCTGAGATGAACCAGAAGATCAACGACCTGACGACAGCCAAGACCGTCATACCAGCCTAGGTCGAAGCCAACCCGAACAATTTCCGACGCAAGGAGCAGGTAGCCGGCAGTGTTCAACCCGAATCTAGTGAATTAAATTGTTTTTTATCTAATGTTGTTACTCTCAGGAGCGGTAGGACACTCCAGCCATCGGCGACGGCGAAGGTAAAGCATCTTGCATCTGACGGGGAATCGTCAGTCCAGCCAACACCAAGGCCAGTCAGTATTTTGGGAGCAGCACCAGTATTCAGAAAATCACAAAAAAATGAAGAAAATGACAAAACACAAAAAGATAGCAGCAACCTCAGTGGAGAACAGCTAGCATTGGAGACGCCTGCACCTGCCTCACAGCCAGTTCCTGACAGGAGGAGCACTGCATCTGCAGCGAGTCCAACGCCAGCACCAGAAGCCGATCCTGTCATTTTTGGTCCACAAAGTGTAGATGAATCCATTCCTTTTTGCCATCTACCTGTACACAACAATATGGACACTATTTTGAATGAAAATGGTGAAGATTTTGTAAATATTCCTTTTCCTGAGGCAATCAAAAAACACAAAAAAATGAAAAATTTGAAAAATGCTTTGTCTGATCCTACCATCATAGAAATCATCCAGAATTTGTGCTGAATATGCCATTGATGAAAGCTCTTAAGTACATGCCAGCCGTGAAGAAAGGATTAAAAGAGGAATGCACGACCAAGCGCAGGCCGCACCCCCGCAACTCCAGAAGCAAAGGTGGCAAGTCCGAAAAGCATATCCTCACAATGGCCACCGTTAACGCCATCAGCAACCTCCCGGATAAAAAGCCAGATATGGGAGCACCTCTTGTACGTTGCCAGATGTTCAATCAGGAGTTCGAACGAACACTTCTCGACAACGGATCGTCTGTGAACTTGATGCCAGCTTCGCTACTCACAGAATTCAGGCTAGGATCGCTCAAGCCTACAAAGATGATTCTGCAGTTCGCAGACAAATCAGTCAAGCGGCCTAGGGACCTGTTGGAGGATGTGATCGTTACGGTTCAGGGAAAGTCATTCCCGACCGATTTTGTGGTCTTAGATATGGATGTCCCCTCTCCATTGCTCCTTACCCCAATCATACTTGGAAGACCATTTCTGTGGACCTCAAACGCAATGGTGAATTATGAGACGGGAGAAATCACTTTTGGCGCTGGCAATGAAATAATCAGAGTAGAGACCCTGTCTGAGGGAACACCAGTCTAACAAACATCTACATCATGTGCAAGGGTGATTGAGTATGCTGACGACTGCGACTTTCTAGCAGAAATTCAAGATACCAACTTATTTCTGGATGACAATGAAATCCATGAACTCCTCTGCCCCGAGGAGGAAGTGGAGACATGTTAGAAGGAAAAATCTTACATGTAAACTAGAAAGTCTTCCCACAGCTTGGTCAAGTACTCCACCGTCATCGCCATTTAAGACTTATATGTAGTGATGGTTGTTGTGATGACTGCGGCTGTAATATGATGAATGACCATAAGCAGAATAAGAATGATGATATTTCTCCACATTGTATGGAGGAAGACCAGAAAGAGTTTGCTTTCAGTTGGCCACAACATGCCCCTCCTCCAATACTTATAAAAATTTTGATTGTAGAAAATATAGATATAATTAAAAAAATGAAAGAAGTATATTAATGTTCTACTATACATGTTTCCAAACAGCTATATCAAAAGGGGTTTATCCGTCTCAGGAGTCTTACCCCATTTCTCAGCACTTAAAGCCAAATATTGATCATGAAATAGAAGTAGAAAAACAATTACATGACATATTTATAAAATAGATTATAAATTGTGCTAATTTTAGAGTACCCATCATTAACTCTCCTACTTCAGGAGTGGACCATTGAGACTCTCCATCCTTTGCACTCCCTAGACCACCAAACTTGACAAGATGACTCTTTTTCCAACCTAGCAATCTAAAAAAAATTTAATTTATTAGGAAAGACTTATATCTATCACAAGTTAGACATACAAATAGAGGAATATTTATTTCAAAAATACTAGCTCAACTCTAATCTGATTATGTCTTTTTGAGCCTTGGTCAACCTAATGTTCTACTTTAGACAGTTTGCCCTTCCTGTCGTCAACCTCCTTGTAAACTCAACATCAGAACGGAAGACATTACAATAATCAACCCACATGCAATAAGTATAAAAGGAATATAAAAAATGAAAAAAATACATTTTTAAAAATAATAAAAGTCATTACCTTTCTTTTGTGCACCATGTGGGTATGTATCTCTTCATTTCCTCAAAGTCCATCTCCTCGTGACCCATCTTTACATGGGAGTCCCTCCTTACCTTAAATAAAGTGTTGCTCATTCTTTTCTCCATAAAATGTATAAAGGCTTGACGATAAGCCGCTTTACTCTAAAATTTTCAATAATAATGTTATCAAAATAAGCTGTAACAATTATCATCTATGTCTGTAAAGAACTATTCTTACTAGGAAAATCTTGAACAATCTCTCCTTCTCAGTAGCGGGAATGCGACGCCACCAGAATCAAGGCCTCAAATGTCGATTTCGGTCACCATTTCGGTACCAACCAAAACAGAATTTCGATGGAATTTCGGTGGAATTTCGACCGAAATTTCGGTCATTTCGGTCATTTTTTGTACTAGGACCCCCATATTTCGGTCATTTCGACCATTTCGGTCGAATTTCGATTTCGACTGGATATCGATATTCGACAGAAATTCGACTGAATTTCGCTGAAATTTGAGGCCATGACCAGAATTATGTACTAGTCAAGTACGTGTTTATAATGTTTGTTATCTCAATGCCAATCCTCTTGCTATTATGAAAATCCCTATAAAAATAAAAAATTATATATTTTTTAAGAGAATAATTATGAAAAATAAAATGGTAAATTTCAAATGAATTTTACCTCCCATCTTGTAGAAATACCCAATAGTGGAAAGGACTCTGAAGTATGCCCACCCCCAGTCGGTACTGCACATAGACACTAGAATGTATAAAAGAAAGAGAATTCGAATCCATGGATGTACATGTAGGAATCAGGGTAGGGTAGGACTCGGGTACGACTGAGGAAGAGGGATCTCTATATACACTTCCATAAAAGGGAGGAGGAGGATAACCAAGAGACTCATAGTGGGCTATAATATGTTGAGCCTCCTGAGAAAGAGGTCCTTAAACATGGGACATGGTTGACTCCCGACTAGAAGATGGTGACTATGAGCTCGATAGACAAGTTGATGGGTGAGATCCCCGTGAGCTTCCATGCCCAAAACCTACCATAACTATAATGGAAATATTCACAGTGAATTATAAAATTATTAATATAAAGAATTATGATGGAATATGAGACCTTATTCTATTTCACGAAATCTTATTTGTTAATCTTCATCATCCGATTCTGGTAGATTAGAATCACTTTCATTGAAAGTGGAGTTGCCTGAATCTTCAGTTGTAATTTCCACGTCTTCTATTAAATTAGCATGTATCACCTCATCATCCACCAAGTGAATAAAGTCAATGATTGGAACTACATATGATTATTATTTCGCTCATAAGTAGGTGCAAAAGATTCATCTTCAACATCTTCTGTATGGGTGATGAATCCATGATTCATCTACTTTATACCAAGATCATAGAAAAATCTCCTTAATAAATCATCAAATAATCTCTCTAAATTGATCTAATTAACTTTATTAATTGTACAAGAAATTAGAACGAAAAAATGTTCACAAATAATCACGATTTTCCCTAACTTTGAGCTTATTATTTTATGTACAAAAAAATAATTATTTTGACCTAGTTCTTTAATTCATTCACTAATAAGTCAATAGGAAATAAAATTAATAAAAACCACAAAATCCAAAGAAATCATAAAGATCTAACCTTGTATATTTTGTACATATCTTGTCTTTGAGGATTTTATTTCACCTTTTTCTTAATCTATTAAAATCCACAGAAAATAGATTATATTGTATATATTATATGTGTATTAATCTTTAATTTAAAACTACTTAAAATACAAAAATATTACAAAATATAAAAGTATAGGGGTTAATTGCCAAATTACTATCTATACAAAAATATAATATGTACATATGACTTTATTTGCTTTTGAGCCCTTCCTGAAAGTTGTAGATCTCATTGAGACCAACAACTTTCATGTTAACCACTTTTTCATTTGAGCCATATTTTTAATTTATTTTATGTTTTCTTCTCTTTTATTTCCCGGTCAACACTTTGGTCAAACTCCATGCCTACGTGGTAGCTACTCATTGGTCCACCTCAATCCAGGTCAACACGTACCTTGACCCAATGAATACACCTTTTCCTTTAGTGCCCTCATTTCTGATTGTTGGATCAAGTCCGATCCAACGATCGAGATTATTCCAGCCTTAGCCATGCCCCTTCACATGGCACCCTTGTGCGACTCACGCGCTCAGCACCTGACCACATGATTGTTGTTGGATCAAGATTGATCTGACGATACCTGTACTTCATCACCCACCTCTAGCACTGCTCATTCTTCCCCAACCATCCCTCACACTTTTGCATCCTCGATCATCGTCTCCACCACTCCAAACTCCCTTCACCTCTCCAACATCCCTTCATCGTCTTTGACCCCACTGGAACCCTAACTTTGACTCAAACCCTTCATCTCTGATCGTTTCATGCAAGACCATCAAAAAATGTTTGATCATCGCCATTGCATGTAACCTTCTCCGAGTATAGGGGGGTGTACACCCCGAGTTTCTTTCATTCATTTCGATCCACCACGCCGCGAGCCCTCCCCATCAAGCGCTACTCCTGAACACGATGTGTCGAGAAGAGGAGGGGGGTCTAGATCGGACTCTTAGGATCGAGGATTGGTGATTAACTTGTGGTTCTTAACGCTAGCAATTGCCTGCTTAGGACGATTTCCGCATTGCATACCGTCATATAGATTAGGTTTATAAATTCCTGCGTTGCATCCCGCATGGAGAGAGCTGGAGTCACTGTAAGTCTTCTATCTTTGCATTCATCATTTAGGCACTAAGGTGAGATTTCCATCTTAGTGCCACTGGCATTGGCTTTTCCGACTCTTCTCTCCCTCTATTTTTTGGATCAAATAGGAATCAAGAAAAAACAAAAACGTTAGGCACTTGTTTGAAATTACTCAAAAGAAGCGATGACACAAAAAAAATTAAAAAAGGGACAGCTAAGAAAACTTTGACCTAAATAAAATTGGTAATTGGACTCATTGATTGGGGAGAGTCACACCCTCACTTGTATTCAGGTTGCATGGGAAGGTCTCCTTCCAAGTAAACAGGGTGCTTCGTAAGGATTAGAGCCCAAAACCCAGTCTGTGGTTGCCTTGTGTATCGCCTGGATTTCCGAAGTATTGGCGCTTCTATCGTACGTGGATGAGTAAGGCTTGGTCAACATTGGTGACTCTTTATTGTGCAGAGCATCGACCTTGTCCGAAGTATCGAGCCTAGGCTACGCCTTCACAGGGGTGTCTGTCTCATCGTCTTGCGTCCGAGTAGGTTCTTGCACGCTCACGGGTGATTCCGTTGCGAGCGAGTTCCGAAGTATCGGTTTCGCCTATTGGCTTCCTTTCTCTATTTCTTTAGCTAAGTAGGGATCCAGGAAGGGTTACGAGGACTTCAAAAAGTGCATACTACAGGTTACACAGGAGGAGGACGAGTATGGGATACTCTTCCGGCAGTACTCTCTCTCCTATAGGCGTAGCGCTCTAAGGACTTGTTAAAAGATAAATGCCTGAATTCATCTAAAAACTACAAAGATAATAGCCGAACCCTTACGTCTTCACGTGTTGAGTTGGTGAATCCACTTGTTTTGTGTTTGATTGCTAGTTGGATTAAGGTCAAGATCAAAAACGCCGCACCCTTGCGCTATTTTTGATCTCCTTCCATTTGACCCTTGCTCATTGTGAGCCTTCTACTGTTTTACACTCCATTTATTTCTTGTTGGCCCCCGTATCTTTCATCCACATCGATCTTCCTCTTGTTCTCTGAGATGGCGACGAATGGGCAGTTTAGTCGAGACCCCGTCGACACCCACATCAGTTCCATTCGCTATCCCTCTCCAATAATTCAGGGCGATTCCCGAGAACCCGGTTCAGACTCCGTGGACCGATCTCCAGACTCCCTATCTTCTTCAATAAACAGGGATCACTCTCGTCCCGAACTCTGTCTGTTTTGGATGGCAATTGATTTCACTCCTTACACATCGCTGTCCTTAACAAAATTCTGTGTTGACCTTGACACAGACCACATCTCTCTATCTGGTGTTGCAATTCAGATTGATCGGGGCATTCTTCCATGTGCAGACTTAGAGCCCGATTACGAGCCGGCATACCAAGTCCATTCTGAGATGGCAGGAGGAAGAGGAAAGGGACCACAAACCCCATCTGAGCCTGAAGTCAATTCGGGGGAGGGGCAATATACCACGCAAAACGAAGTTAACAGTCAGCTGTTGGCTTCCATTTAAGCCATCTAGCAGCAACTGACTAATCAAGCTCTGGCCCAGACAGCCTTCCAAGACATGCTGAACGATTTGAGGAGGAGGGCCGATGCAAGAGACGATCGGAGGGATAATGATCCGAACCAAGGGCCTGATGTTGAAGAAGTTAGAGATGAGTTCTCAGTGGGAAGACCAGAATTCGATGCAGCGGAAGCAAATCCACCGCAGCCCAAGCCTACGCTGAAGGAAACATACAACCTAGGAGCGGGACGCATCACTGAATGGATTCAAGTTCCACGTATGCATGCCCACTTCGAGCTGAAGCCGCAATTTCTGTCCCTGCTTCCCACATTCCACGGGAATACCACTGAGGAACTGTATATCTTTCTCAAGAAATTTGGCCACATCTGTTCCACTGCTCACTACCCTGGAATCCCTCTGGGGGTAGTAAAAATGACCGCCTCTCCCTTCAGCCTTCAAGACAAGGCCCTATATTGGGTCGACCATCTTGGAAAAGTCGTCACGACTTGGGAGGAGTTGAAGTCAGCATTTCTCCATAAATTCTATCCTCTCGGGCGATTGAATCAGATGCGTGCCCGGATCTCCAGTTTCTGCCAGCAGCCTCACGAGACCATCCATGAAGCGTGGGAGAGATTCAAGGTTCTCCAGGAAAAGTGCCCCCACCATGAAATTCCAAAGACTAGTCTCGTACATCATTTCTTCGGGGGGTTATCACTTGAGAGCCAAAAGCTTGTAGATGCCGCTTGTGGCGGTTCGCATTTCAACAAAGACGAGGATGTGGTATGGAACATCTTAGAGGAAATGGCTGAAGGAGAAACCGTCAATCCTCGTCCAGAGCATACCTAAGGCTACCAACCGCCATCAGCAAGCCAGTGAACATGGCTTCTCACACTGAGGACAAGGATGAGAGCTCCAACCTGAGCATCATTGGGAGCCACCAGTCCAAGGTGGACATCATTGAAAAGAGGTCGCAGGACCTCGAGAAATTATCCATCATCGAGAAGAGGACCCAGGGTCTGGAAAAGCTTGACCAAAATTCCCAACAGTTGGAGCAGCTCATTTGTGCGTTGAATGCCAACATGTGCAACGCTGTGTCTACCTCTGCCGAGCCGAATGTTGAGAAGAAGGAGCCTACAATGCCGCAGAACCCTCAGCCGACTCAACTGCATCCCCAGCATGTCCAGCACGTGTATTACATGCAGGTTCCGGAGCAGCTCCCGCAGCCCCAGACACAAATGGTTGTACACCAACCCGAGCCTCAGCCAGCTTACTCCGAGCAGTTCTCTCCACCCCCGCCACTGATTTAGGAAATCAATGGCGTATGGGACAATGAAGCGCAGCTGACCCGTCCTCAGGGACATTCTCAGGGTCAGAACATGGGCAACAGGCCTTATCACCAGCAGCAGCAGGGTGGGAGACCCTTCCAGCACTCCTACCAATACCAGCCTCCATCTCACGGTAACACATGGAGGCAGAATTACCAGCACGGGCCTCAGCAGTACGGATACCACAGACAGGGATATCATCAGCAACCGGCTGCTCAATACAATCAGCAGAATGCACCATATTCCTCCAATCCTCCTCCTCACCAATTCTCACAAGGTTATCAGTCGCAATCTCAGCCGCCATATCAGCATTCTAGACCCCAACAGGGGGACTCCTCTGAGATTGTGCCGGTCAATCCGGCCCTGGCCTGTTTAGAGTAGTTAATGAAGAATATGATTGAGATGAACCAGAAGATCGACGACCTGACGACAGCCAAGACCGTCATACCAACCCAGGTCGAAGCCAACCCGAACAATTTCCGACGCAAGGAGCAGGTAGCCGGCAGTGTCCAACCCGAATCTGGTGAGTTAAATTGTTTTTTATCTAATGATGTTAGTCTCAGGAGCGGTAGGACACTCCAGCCATCGGCGACGGCGAAGGTAAAGCATCTTGCATCTGACGGGGAATCGTCAGTCCAGCCAACACCAAGGCCAGTCAGTATTTTGGGAGCAGCACCAGTATTCAGAAAATCACAAAAAAATGAAGAAAATGACAAAACACAAAAAGATAGCAGCAACCTCAGTGGAGAACAACCAGCATTGGAGACGCCTGCACCTTCCTCACAGCCAGTTCCTGACAGGAGGAGCACTGCATCTGCAGCGAGTCCAACGCCAGCACCAGAAGCCGAGCCTGTCATTTTTGGTCCACAGAGTGTAGATGAATCCATTCCTTTTTGCCATCTACCTGTACACAATAATATGGACACTATTTTGAATGAAATTGGTGAAGATTTTGTAAATATTCCTTTTCCTGAGGCAATGAAAAAACACAAAAAAAATGAAAAATTTGAAAAATGCTTTGTCTGATCCTGCCATCATAGAAATCATCCAGAATTTGGTGCTGAATATGCCATTGATGAAAGCTCTTGAGTACATGCCAGCTGTGAAGAAAGGATTAAAAGAGGCATGCACGACCAAGCGCAGGACGCACCCCCGCAACTCCAGAAGCAAAGGTGGCAAGTCCGAAAAGCATATCCTCATAATGGCCACCGTTAACGCCATCAGCAACCTCTCGGATAAAAAGCCAGATATGGGAGCACCTCTTGTACGTTGCCAGATGTTCAATCAGGAGTTCGAACGAACAATTCTCGACAACGGATCGTCTGTGAACTTGATGCCAGCTTCGCTACTCACGGAATTCAGGCTAGGATCGCTCAAGCCTACAAAGATGATTCTGCAGTTCGCAGACAAATCAGTCAAGCGGCCTAGGGACCTGTTGGAGGACGTGATCGTCACGTTTCAGGGAAAGTCATTCCTGGCCGATTTTGTAGTCTTAGATATGGACGTCCCCTCTCCATTGCTCCTTACCCCAATCATACTTGGAAGACCATTTCTGCGGACCTCAAACGCAGTGGTGAATTATGAGATGGGAGAAATCACTTTTGGTGCTGGCAATGAAATAATCAGAGTAGAGAACCTGTCTGAGGGAACACCAGCCGAACAAACATCTACATCATGTGCAAGGGTGATTGAGTATGCTGATGACTGCGACTTTCTAGCAGAAATCCAAGATACCAACTTATTTCTGGATGACAATGAAATCCATGAACTCCTCTGCCCCGAGGAGGAAGTGGAGACCGCAGTCGAATTTCCCCTTATCAATCAGGATGAGGATCTTGCTGATGTGCTGCAAGAGACCGTCGTGGGGGTGATGTGCCTTCAAAACCAAGAGCTGAAGTCTGAAGAATCTTTGAATGAAGAAGACATCATTGAGGAATTCCGTCAGGATCTGAGAGAAGAAGCAGATTAGAATATGGTGGACACCGAACAGTTGAATGAATCACCACCTATACTAATAGCTGAGGTCACCGCTGAAGCAGCTCAGACCCCGCCAGAGTTAAAACCCTTGTCATCCAACATGAAGTATGCCTTCCTTGCGGGAGAACCGAACAAGTACCCGGTCATCATCAATGCACATCTGACCGAAGACCAAGAATCTCGTCTGATGGAGGTTCTTGAACGCAACCGCAAGGCGATAGGCTGGCGAACAGCCGATCTCCAAGGGATCAATCCGTCACTATGCTCGCACCGCATCTTTTTGGAAGAAGATTGTAGGCCCTCTCGAGAACTGCAGAGAAGATTAAATCCTAACCTGCAGGAGGTCGTTATGAAAGAGATCCAGAAATGGTGTGATACGGGATTTATTTATCCCATCTCCGATAGCAAATGGGTGAGCCCTCTGCATGTTGTGCCCAAGAAATCAGGGATCACCATTGTGAAGAATGACAAAGGAGAGGAGATCGCAACCAGAGTACCCACTTCTTGGCGAGTATGCGTGGATTACAAAAGACTTAATCTCGCTACTAAGAAGGATCATTTTCCTCTACCCTTCATCGACCAGATCTTGGAGAGATTGGCCGCGAAGGAATATTTCTGCTTCTTGGATGGCTACTTTGGGTATAATCAAGTTGCTATCGCTCCTGAAGATCAAGAGAAGACCACGTTCACCTGTCCTTTTGGCACATATGCCTTCAGATGGATGCCGTTCGGGCTGTGCAATGCCCCAGCCACATTTCAGAGGTGTATGCTTGCAGTTTTTGTTGATATGGTGGGCAACTTTCTCGAGGTCTTTATGGACGATTTTTCGGTCTACGGGGACTCATTTGACCAATGCCTGGATTATTTAGACCGAGTCCTACGAAGGTGCTGCGAAGTCAATCTAGTGCTCTCGTGGAAGAAGAGCAACTTCATGGTAACCGCAGGAATTGTGCTGGGTCATGCTATTTCTAAGCGTGGAATGGAGGTTGACCCAGCCAAGGTGGATGTGATTTCCAAACTTGATCCACCTACAAACATCAAGCAAGTCCAATCATTCTTGGGCCATGTCAGTTTTTATCGACGGTTCATCAAAGATTTCAGTAAACTGGCCAGACCATTGACAGAGTTGCTTGGCAAGGATAATGAATTCATTGTTGATGACCATGTGCTCCTTGCCTTCAATCAGTTAAAAGAACTCATCACGCAGGCCCCTATCTTACAGCCACCGATTTGGACTCAGCCTTTCGAGATCATGACCGACGCGTCAGATTATGCCATCGGCGCTGTACTGGGACAGAGGAAATACAATGTACCATTTACGATTCACTACGCTAGTCGAACGCTTGATGAAGCCCAGCGGAACTACACTGTCACTGAAAAGGAGCTGCTAGCGGTAGTCTTTGCCTTGGAAAAGTTTAGATCCTACCTCCTTGGGTCTAAAGTAATCATTACACTGATCATTCAGCCATTTGGTACTTACAGCAGGAGAAGGACGCCAAACCACGTCTCATTCGGTGGATCCTTCTCCTCCAGGAATTTGACTTGGAAATCAAAGACAAACCTGGGGTAAAGAATGTAGTGGCCGATCATCTGTCAAGGCTTCCTGAACTGGAATCTCCTGAGTTGAACCTGCAGCCGATCACAGAGACCTTTCCAGATGAGGCAATTCTGTCTGTCACCTCACTTCCTTGGTATGCGGACATCTTGAACTACTTGGTGGCCAAGAAAATCCCACAGGACTGGTCTAAATTGAAAATAGACATATTCTTGTCTAAAATCCATTTCTACCAGTGGGAAGACCCGTACTTGTTTCTTGAGGGAGCAGATTGTATAGGGGGAAGGTGCATTCCTCAGGAGGAAGTTCCAAGTGTCCTCGCTTCATGTCACGACCAAGATTCTGGAGGACATCATTCAGGCAAACGAACGGCAGCAAAAGTTCTTCAAAGTGGCCTCTGGTGGCCTTCATTATTCAAAGATGCAGATGAGTATGTCAAATGCTGCACTGATCGCCAGAAGATGGGCGGAACCATAGGAATGAGAGACACGATGCCGCTGAAATACATTCAGATTTCAGACGTCTTTGACGCATGGGGCATTGACTTTATGGGCCCGTTTCCCAACAGTCAGGGTCATGAATATATTCTGCTTGCTGTCTATTATGTAAGTCGATGGGTGGAGGCTATTCCTGCCCGAACCGCCGACAGTAGGACTGTCTGTCGATTCTTGAGAGATCACATCATAGCACGGTTCGGGATTCCCAAGATTCTCATATCTGATGGGGGTAGTCATTTCATAAACAGAGAGGTGAAGAAACTGACCCAAGAATTCTGCATTGAGCATCGTATTGCTTCACCCTACCACCCGCAGTCCAATGGCTTAGCTGAATGTTCAAACAGGGAGATCAAGACAATCTTACAGAAGCTTGTGCGTCCGGATCGCAAGAACTGGTCTCAGCTGCTTGATTCCGTTCTTTGGGCTTATAGAACATCGTACAAGTCACCCTTGGGAATGTCTCCCTACCGCCTTGTATATGGCAAGCCATGCCATTTGCCCGTCGAACTAATTCACAAATCCTTATGGGCCATTAACATCTGTAATTTGGACTCCAAGCAAGCAGGAAAGAACAAAAAACTGGATCTGAACAGATTACTGGAATTCAGAGATTATGCATATGACAACAGCCTGATGTACAAGGAGAAGGTCAAAACATGGCATGACAAGCATATCCGTCGCAAGTCCTTTGATCCAGGTCAGAAGGTGTGGTTGTTCGATGTGAAATTGAAGATCTTTCCAGGCAAATTGAAGAGTAAATGGACCGGGCCGTTTATGGTTAGGCAGGTACGTGACAACGGAAGTGTATTGATATCCAATCTGTCAGCTGATGCACAACCATTTGTAGTCAATGGACAGCTTCTGAAGCCATACCTTGAACATGATACATTCATGGCTGTCGTTGACTCGGTTCAAGTACTCTATGAGGATGAGCTGAATATTTCCAAAGAGGCAGAGGAAGGCGAAGCACAACAAAATAATTTTGAATGATTTTTCTTCTTTTCTTCTTTTCAATTTCTTTTATCCTCTTCTACCGATTGATGCCATCCCTTTCATCATTGCTACACTTAGGATGTACTTTATCCTAAGTATAGGAGGGATGCGCATCCCGAGTTGTTCATATCCACTTTCATCCCTTTTCTTCTTTTCTTCTTTTCTTCTTTTCCTTTTTGATCTTCTGTATCTATCCAAAAAGTGTCGCCCCTTGTAGACAGTCTTCTATACTTAGGACGTACTTTGTCCTAAGTATAGGGGGGTGTGCACCCCGAGTTTTTCATTCATTTCGATCCTCTCCATTGTCTCCTCTTCTTGTCTATACTTAGGGATATCTTACCCTAAGTATAGGGGGAGACAATCTGAGTACGATCTGTTCATTCCCACCCTTGACCCTCCCTGCTTTGTGTACAGTCTGCTATACTTAGGATTATTTGATCCTAAGTATAGGGGGGACGGTTAACTTCTCATTCTTTCGTTCATTCATTCGTTCCTTATTCTTTTGACTTTTCTATACTCAGTACGAGTTATGTGTTCTCTTTTCTCTCTGATCTATGAGGACATAGCTCAAGCTAAGTATAGGGGGGTCGTATATACTGCGTATATACTTTAGCCATAACTCGTACTTTCGTATTTTCTCAATAATTATGGCTAATTACTAAATTCATTAAAAATCTTAATAAAAAGATGTGATATTCCTCAAATGCTTTGTGTATGTACTGATTAATAAATTAGGTGAAAATATTTTTTGCAAAATGTTTGAAAAATAGTTTGAAAATCTTTGTGAAAAATCTTTTGAAAACTATTTGAAAAACATTTTGTTACATGTTTTCAACCTTTGTACAAACATGTTTGATTGCAAAAGTTTATCTTCTTTGTGTGAAATAAAAATGTTTGAAAAATGATTTGCAAATGGTTTGAAAAATGGTTGCAAAAATATTTGAAAAATCTGTATATACTGTCTTGAAAACCTTTACAAAATGATTTTCAAATGTGTGCACATGATTGTAAAATGATTGTAAAAATTATCTTGGACTATAGTTTTCAAAATTTGTTTGAAAAATCTGTGTCAAATAAGTTTGAGGAAGACATACATCTTACTAAAATCCAATATATATATATATATGAATAAAATTGACCCCTTACCCTGTAAATTCTTGAAATCCACTTCTTGTATATATAAGAAGCACTCCAGTGTACATACTTTTAACCTAGCTTTCAGCCAAAATCTTTTTATTTGCAAAAATCCCAAAAAACATTTGCAAAAATTAAAATCCAAAAACATTTGAAAAATCTTTTTGAAAAATCTAAAAAAATGCATATGCATCATCATCATCATCTTTTCAAAAATCCATAAAAAGTTCAAAAACTCTTGAAAATTGCATCACAAAAATATTTTCTGCATTCTGCATTTCATTTGCATAACATGAGCATTTTTCGGATTGAGCTTGATAGTTGAACGAGTCTAAGTAAAATCCGAGGATTGGAGCTTGGTTGGACCTTAAAAATCTACCTAATAACAGGAACCTTATAGGAACTGGTTTTGAGGTACTTCATGTCTAGTTGACTTAATTCTTTGAGGATCACGAGACTTGGTTCAATGGATTCTTGACTGCCTAAGTAGAGTATTTCGGAGCACACGTACGACTCTTGTTGATAATGACCTAACTTGGACACTTGCACCTTTCACATGGCTCAACTCAGTTGGAGTGGTGAGGGGATTGGATTTGCCGGTATGAGATGCACACAAGTGGAAACACTTGTCCTCCTCTAGGGAGGGAAGTGCGCCCCAACCCGTCCAGTAATGATGAGTTTCGAGGATAGGAGATCGTGGGTTGTGATAAAGCTTCAAAAGAGGGATAGTCTACTGGCTCAAGAGGAAAAACTCCCTATGTAAATGCTGCTGTATATAGTATTAAAAAATGCAAAAGCAAAAACTCCAAAAAAGGGGACAGGCCTGTACAAAAATAAAAATACCTGCCGGAGTGTACATATGTTGTAAAGTCAATAAGCAAGCTTGAGCTTCAAAGTCAAATAATGTGAGCCTGCAGCTGGATGACTTGACTACACTGGTCTTGCATCCTAGGACATGTAGCTACACTGGCTACCATCTATTCTTCTCTTCACCCCCTCCTCTTGAGGTGGTTGCCACTTGAACTTAGAAGGGAATACCTTGCTCCTTGAGGGATGATTTGTTGGATTGGGGAATCATTGGGTTGTCATATTGGAGAAGTCAGTCTGTTTGTCATTTCAGTTGGGGAGAGCCACCATCACTTACACTGTACGAGTCAGACTCATAGTCGTAAGGGTTTGCGTATGAGTTGAAATATTTCTGACCAGGCTATTGAGGAGACTTGAGCAGAGTTTTGGGATTCTCGAAGGCTGTTAGATTTCAAGTCCGGTTCTCATTAAGGTTCCGCCCGCACTGAAAATCCAAAGGTCCGACTTAAGCTCCAAACTTTGATTTTGTGAAGACAAGTTTGATAATTAAACTTCATCCAATTTTCTTCTTTTTCTTTTCTTTCTTTTTCTTTTTGCACTTATTGCATAACTGTTTGCTAGGGACTAGCAAAGGTAAAGTATAGGGGGATGATGAAGCCACGTTTCATCATCTTTATTCTATCATTTTGGCCATAAAAACCCTAGTAAATGCGTGTAAATAGAACTAATTCATGCATTTTAGCATTCATGTATATGTATGTAAATGTTATATAAAATGCGGTTTTTAATGCCAAAATTATAGAATAAAGAAAAGAAAAGAAAAAAAATAAAATATTGTAAATATTTTATGACCCGAAACCCTGAGACCTAGGCATCTTGATGAATAGGTCGACAAGGAATAAAGTAGGGGGAGAGAAGGGTTAAAATACAATAAAAATACCTTCTATTTCATTCCTTCTTTATTCATTTTGGGACATATTTTTGGTTCCACTTTTTGTGCATCAAATAAAGAAACTTTATACATGAAGTTGTGGATATTTTTATATAGAAAAATACAAAATTGATTTCACTGAAAAATAATGTACAGATAAAAAGTTATGGTCTGAATAAAAATCCAGAATCCCAACTTCCCAGACCTGTATCTCACAAATGAAAACTCCAAATGCAGCAAACTCACCTTTAATTGTATATAGAATAAAATAATCTATTTAATGGTGGGGGGTTTCGCATTTGGCGGAGCTACGGTTTGAAAGTTGAGTTTTGGACCCACATTGTATACCTGTACAGCTTAAAATATTTAATTTATTCTTTAATCATTATTTTCGTGTTTTTATAATTTTATAATTTTGTGAATATTATTTATAATAATTATGAACATTAAAACAGGAATAAAAACCTAAAGGAAACTCAAAATAAAAACAAATGTATATAAAATACACAGGTATTATACCTATAGACCTACCTATACAATACCTACTTATATTTTATTAAAGATACAAAACATATCAGAAAAATAAAACAAAAATGTATTTATGTGTATAAAAGTCTTTTATAGTTTTATAAAATACTAAATAAAAATAATAAAATTAAAATACACAAAATAAAAATAAAAGAACAAAATATGTAGATATTATACCTATATAGGCTATAATAAGTAACTTATAAAAATAAATCTCATAAAAATAATTAAAATTCATAATAAAATAATTTATAAATTTATAAACATTTTTTTATTTCATAACCTAATTATAATAATGTCATTTAGTATTTTTAAATCATTTTTTAATCTTTTTCCAGGGGGTTTTTCTGGTTGGTCCACGTGGACCAACCAGAGGGCCTGGACAGTTGACCCCGGTCAACTGTCTGACCCACCCCCTGTGCCTAGTGTCAGAAGCATTTTTGTCTCTTCTTCTCGCCATTTTCTAGGGTTGACCTTGCACCTATTCATGTCGATGCCTTCTGTGTTTTTGCTCCTCGATTAGTGTTGATTCACGCCCAAGGGATTCCTTGGGTTGTGGACCACTGATCGAGGTGTTTGACCCTCGTCTTTCACACCGCCCGACCATCATTCAAAAGCCACCCCCCGACTTCGATTCGAATTTTGATCCTTCTTCCGCTAAATCTACCCGAAAACCCCTAGCCCTTTGTGTTCCTGGTGACAGCATGAGTCGAATCGAGCCTGGGTTCGAGTCAGTTGGTGTCGAATCGAAGTAGATCCGACCCTCGCCGGAGCTCCGCCGTGAAGTTCTTCCCGACGCCTCTGGTGAGCCTCACCTCCTTCTTTTGCCATTTTCTTGTAGCCTTAGCGTAGGTTAGATTCACCTAGTAGCAGTTTTTATTGTTCTCGTGTGAACCGCCGTGAATCCCCGATCAAAGCCCACGACGGAGCTTAGCTCCGCCTCCATTTTCCGGCCACCTCGATTGTCGACCGTCGCCAAGATCGCCTCCATCCTCTTTCCCTTCGCTCCGTCATCACGCTCCACCCCTCCATTCACCTCGATCTCGCCCAGATCGAGCCATCAGAGCTCCCCTCTCCGTCGCTCGCCGAAGCTCCATGCCCGAGTCGTTCGCCTCACCCATTTGATCAGAGAAACCCCCGGTTCGCCTCGCCTGGTTTTTGTGCTTCTCCCTTGTAGGTCAGAGCCCAAGAGAGGGCTCCATCGAGCCTCGAAATCCCCAGGAGCAGCTCCCCAGGTCGTCTCCACCGTCCGGCCATGCCACGCCGTCTCAGGCTCGTCTGAGACTTCCTTCAGACCCGGAGAAGCCCCAGGATCATTTTGCCCTTGATCCTAGGGCCGGAGAGGCCGTGTATCAGCCGCAATCGCCCGCCAAAGCTCGCCAGAGGGGGTGTTCTTCGTGAACATCTCCCCACCGTCGGATCAGGAGCCCCCTCTAGACGCCACAGCTGCCGTCGGATCGCCAAGTGTCCCCCGTCGTCCGATCTACCATCCACGATCTAATCCTAGCTGCCCAGGACAAAGGGGTACGGCCCGTCCGATGCACGCCACGTGTCAAGTGAAGCTCCCTCGGCCGCACGATCGTCACCGTGGGTATTTTGCATCTAAAACCCACGTGTTTTTGTATTTACGTTTTAGCCCTAAAACTTTCATCTGTAGTTTAAGAGTTTTGTAATAATTGCACTTAGGCCCCTGAACTTACTTTATCTGCACTTTAGTCCGCGCCACGCCACCTCACGTGACTGGGGCGCGTGCATTTTGGGCATTTTGCATTCTTGATCCTAAACTTTCTACTATTTGCAGTTATACCCCTGTGCGTAGTTATTTCAATATGTTTTTGGGATAATTGCATGTTTACCCCGCCGGTTTCTAGTAATTACAAATATGCCCCTGTGAACGACAGATCACGCGCTTTGCGCGTGGAATTTGGTAAAATTTTGCACACTTGCCCCTGGATGTTTGTTTATTTGCGTTTATGCCCCTGCTAGGCTTGATTATTCTTGTGTGCTCGTTTCATTTAGTCAAATCATCATTTTGCCTCGTAAAATCCCACAAAAATTTCACAGAAGCTCCTGTTAACTTGTATTTGCACGTCATATTTTTGCATTGCATTTCTATTGCATTCCATATTTATTAAAAATACAAAACTTGCATTTTTACTACTGTTTGCATTAGAAAATCCATAAAAATTATAAAAACATTTTGAAAAACTCCAGAAAAATTATATTTTGTGTATTTCATTCCATACTAGTGTCATTCCAAAAACCAGTAAAAATTTCAAAGTAAAACTCTTAAAAATTCAAAAATACTTAAAAACTTCAAAAAAATATAAAAATTCATAGAAAAACCCAAAAATTGCAAACTCTGGTCCTGTAGGTTCTTCATTAAATTATCTCTATTTTAAAAATAATTTGGGAAATTTTTGATACTGTTTGCTATTTTCCTTTCCCATTTTAAACTCGGCCAGAAATTTTGTGCACTGTTTGTTTTATTTTGCTATTTAAAAATACCAAAAACACTCTGAAAAATACCCAAAAATCACAAAAACAGTAAAAAACTATAAAAAGACCAAAAACATTTGATTTCTGAATTTTTGACTATTTTTGCTTATTTTTATAAATCTTTTATCACCCCTTTTATTACATTGTCTTTATATTCCAATATTGAAAAAAGAAAAAAATATAGAAAATATAAAATTAAGAAAATTAGAAAATTAAAAATCAAAATACAAAATTAAAAATTAAAAATTAAATATAAAAAATAAAAAATTTAAAAACCCACAAAAAAAAATTTAGATTGGCTAAATAGTCTATTAGACCTAGGTTTTGACTTTTGTCTATACTCTGCACCTTTATTTCCTGTGTTCGATCCCTACTTGCTTGTCATTGTACATTTTTAGTAGGGAATAATAAATTTTAATCCTTGCTCTTGATTGATTGATTGTGTGGGTTAATTGTTGGCGAACGGGAAGGCTTGAGTAGTCGCATCAGTGACAGTGAGTCTGATTTGTCAGACCACTATTTAGCGGCTCTCGCTTTCTCGTTTTTCAGGACGGTCAACTTCTCATTCGTTCATTCCTTCATTTATTCATTATTCTTTAGACTTGTCTATACTCAGCACGAGTTATGTCTTCTCTTTTCTCCTCAATCTATGAGGACATAGCTCAAGTTAAGTATAGGGGGGTCATATATACTGTGTATATACTTTAGCCATAACTCGTACTTTCGTATTTTTATTAACAATTATGGCTAAAAATTCATTAAAAACCTTAATAAAAAGATGCCATTATTCCTTAAATTCTCTTTTATGTACTGATTAATAAATCAGGTGAAAATGTTTTTTGCAAAATGTTTGAAAAATAGTTTGAAAATCTTTTTGAAAATATATTGAAAACTATTTTAGAAAATATTTTGTTACATGTTTTCAACCTTTGTAAAATTGTTTGGTTTGAAACTTTTATTTTCTTTGTGTGAAATAAAATGTTTGAAAAATAATTTGCAAATGGTTTGAAAATGGTTGCAAAAATACTTTGAAAAAAATCTATCTATAGTGTTTGAAAAACCTTTGCAAAATGATTTTCAAATGTGTGTACATATTTGTAAAATTATTTGTAAAAACTATTTTGACTATAGTTTTCAAAAAAATTATTTGAAAAACCTGTTTCAAATAAGTTTGAGGAATATATACATCACACCTAAAATTCATTATACATACTTATAAAATTAACCACTTACCCTTGTAAATTCTTAAAATCCACTTCTTGTAAATATAAGATGCATCCCTGTGTAAATATTTGTAACTAGTTTTTATCCAAAATCTTTTGTTTTCAAATAGCTCAAAAACATTTGCAAAACTAAAATCCAAAAACATTTGAAAAATCCTTCTGAAAATACTAAAAAATGCATATGCATCGTCTTTTAAAAAATCCATAAAAAGTTTAAAATCTTGAAAATTGCATCACAAAAATATTTTCCGCATTCTGCATCGCATTTGCATAGCATTGCATGTCATGAGCATTTTTTTCGGATTGAGTTTGATAGTTGAACAAGTCTAAGTAAAATTTGGAGATTGGAGCTTGGTTGGACCTTAAAATCTACATAATAACAGGAACCTTATAGGAGCTGGAATTGATGTACTTCAGGTCTAGTTGACTTAATTCTTTGAGGATTACAGAACTTGGTTCAATGGATTTGTGACTGCCTAAGTAGAGTATTTCGGAGCACACGCATGACTCTTGTTGATAATGACCTAATTTGGACACCCGCACCCTTCACATGGTTCAACTCAGTTGTAGTGGTGAGGGGATTGGATTTGCCAGTATGAGATGCACATAAGTGGAAACACTTGTCCTCCTCTAGGGAGGGAAGTGCACCCCAACCCGTCCAGTGATGAGGAATTCTAAAGACAGGAGAGTGTGGGTTGCAATAAAGCTTCAAAAGAGGGATAGTCTACTGGCTCAAGAGGAAAAACTCCCTATGTAAATGTTGTTGTAAATAGTATTAAAAAAACTCCAAAAAAGGGGACATGCCTGTATAAAAATAAAATGCCTGCCGGAGTGTACATATGTTGTATAGTCAATAAGCAAGCTTGAGTTCCAAAGTCATATCATTTGAGCCTGCAACTGGATGACTTGACTACACTAGTCTTGCATCCTATGATAGGTAGCTACACTAGCTACCGTCCATTCTTCTCTTCACCCCCTCCTCTTGAGCTGGTTGCCACTTGAATTTAGAAGGGAATACCCCATTCTTCGAGGAAGGAGTCATTGGATTGTGGAATCATTGGGTTGTCATACCAGAGAAGTTAGTCTCTTTGTCATTCTAGTTGGGGAGAGCCACTATCACTTACATTGTACGAGTCAGATTCATAGTCGTAAGGGTTTGCGTATGAGTTGAAATATTTCTGACTTCGCTATTGAGGAGACTTGAGCAAAATTTTGGGATTCTCGAAGGCTGTTGGATTTCAAATCCGGTTCTCATTAAGGTTCCGCCCGCACTAAAATTCCGAAGGTCCCGCTTAAGCTCCAAATTTTGATTTTGTGAGGACAAGTTTGATAATCAAATTTAATCCATATTTCTTCTTTTTCTTTTCTTTGTTTTTCTTTCTGCACTTATTGCATAAGTGTTTGCTAGGGACTAGCAAAGGCAAGTATAGGGGGATGATGAATCCACATTTCGTCATCTTTATTCTATCATTTTGGCCTCAAAAATCCTGTCAAATGCTTGTAAATACCGTTAATTCCTGCATTTTAGCATTCATGCATGTGTGTGTAAATGGTGTATAGAATACTGTTTTAAAGCCAAAATAATAGAATAAAGAAAAGAAAATAAAAAGAATAAATATTGTAAATATTTTATGACCCGAAACCCCGAGACCTAGGCATCTAGATGAATAAGTCGACAAGGAATAAAGTAGGGGGAGATAAGGGCCAGAAACCAATAAAGATCCCTTTTATTAAATTCCTTCTTTATTCATTTTAGGCCCTATGTTGGTTCCACTTTTTATACTTCAAATAAAGAAACTTTGTACATGAAAGTTGTAGATAATTAAATATAGAAAAACACAAAATTGATTTCACTCAAAAAGAAAATATTGATAAAACGTTATGATCTGAATAAGATTCCAGAATCCCAACTTCCCAGACCTGTATCTCTCAAATAAAAACTCGAAATGTAGCAAAATCACCTTTAATTGTATATAATTTTCAATAACCTATTTAACGAGGGTGGTTTCATATTTTGCAGAGCTACAGTTTGAAAGTTGAGTTTTGGACCCCTATTGTATACATGTACAGATTAAAATATTCATTTTATTTATTATTTATTATTTTTATAATTTTATATTTTTTATAATTTTGTAAATATTATTTATAATATATGTGTACAATAAAATAAAGATAAAAATCAAACAAAATACAAAAATAAAATACATGTATACAACACCTAGATGAAATACCTATAACTATACCTATATAACTAACACTTCCATTTATTTTAGTGTACAAAATACATCAGAAAAATAAAATAAAAATATGATTAAGTGTATAGAAATAATTTATAAATTATAAAATAATAACAAAAATAATAAAATTATATACACAAAATAAAAATAAAATATTAAAATATATAGATTTGTATACCTATATAGGCTATAAAAGGTAACTTGTATTTTTATACCTCAGAAAAATAAATAAAAATCATAATAAATTGATTTAGAAAATAATAAACATTTTTTATTTTATAACCTAAAATTAATAAATTCATTTGCTATTTTAAAATGAATTTTTAAATATTTTTTGCAGGGTTTTTCCTGGTTGTTCCACGTGGACCAACCAAGAGGGTCTGAGAGTTGACCTCGGTCAACTCTCTGACCCGCCCCCTGTTCCTTTGTCAGAACATGTTTTGACCCCGTTTCTCGCTTTTTTTCGAGGACAACCCTTGCACTATTTCGCGATACACTCTTCACGACCTTTGTGCCCCGTTCATCCCTCTTTCACGCCCTCGTCTTCCCTAGGCCCGAGGATCATCGATTTCGTCAATCTCCCTTGATCTTTGGAGCGCCTCGTCAACCCTTCAAAAACCACCCCCGACTTCCTCCTTGAATTTGAACCCCATTTTGTCCCGTTCTTCTCCACCTTCCTTGCGCTCCGGCTAGCTGGATGTGACAACTCTAGATCCTGCCAACTTGGGCGGAGTTTCGACGAGGATTCGGGCGAGTTCCACCACCTCCGGTGAGCTCTGTCGTTGAGGTTCTTCCTCAGGTGATCACCACCTTCGAGGCTCGATTTTATCTACTCATTTTCGCTTTTTATCATTCAGGAACCGAATCCCCCTCTCCGCTTCGCGTCTCGCCCATCAGATCACCAAATCATGCCCTTTCGTCGGAGTGGCTCTGGCCAACTTCGATTTCACCGTCGCCCGCACCCATTTGCTTCGCAAACCGTCGAGGCAATTTACCTCAATGGTGTCACCATTGTTGTGCAGGTCTTGGAGCCCATCGCGTACCTGGGGTACTTTTGGGAGCTCGACGGAGGTATTTGGGGGTGCTCCGCTCCTCCACGTCCGCCGGCGTGCTCCGGTGGTCACCGCCACCTTTTGACACCGCCAGTCAGCAGAGGACACATGCAGGATCCTCCTCGTCCATTTTGAAGCTTCAAGTCCGTCGAAGGTCGGAGGGAGAGCTTGGAGAACTTTGCCTGGCCAAGCTCCCCCTGTTCTTCCTCCTACATCCCCAGCCGTTGGATCAGACCGTGGATCCAGATCGCATAACCACCATAGGATTGAGCCCTCCAGCAGCTGTTGATCCTCGACGTAGGATCTAATCTGGGCCATCGAATCCGAACCGTCATCGTGCATCCGAGGCTCGCCACGTGTCAAGTGAAAAGTCCTCCGCTGTCGGATCGCCAGTGCTTGGGTATTTTACATTCCTTCACTCGAGCATTTTTGTGTTTAATATTTACCTTGAAACTTCCATCTACAGTTTAATATTTTATGTAATATTTGTAAAAAGACCCTCGTAGTTTCTATAATTGCATTTAGGTCCCTTTCCACGTCACCTCACGTGACTCGTGCACGTGGGGTGTGGGGATTTTGCATAGGGACCCTCACTAGTTGTTGAATTTCATTTCAGTCCAAGAACTATTTTGTCACATTGTAATATTTTTGCAAAGTTGAAATTGAGCCCCTAGGCTTTTGAGTATTTATAAACAGGTCTTTGCGAGTCACGTGCCTTGCGCACGTGACTTTGGAATATTTGCACTTGTACCCCTGCGGGTATTGAAATTTGTATTTGGTTCAAAAATTTTGATATTGTATTTTATATTTATGGAAAAATTTCGAGTTATACCATGAACTTTGGCATATTTACAAAAATACCCCTGTTAGTAATAATTTTTCTTTTTGTGTCTTTTATTTATTTAATGCATCTATAAATTCCTAAAAGTTCCCAAAAAATTAGCATAACTTCCTATTTTGTTGCTCTTTCACTCTATATTTTTATTTTGCATTTTTATTGCATTTTAATTTTTATAACAATTCAAAAACATGCATTTTCAGTCTGTTTGCATTAGAAAATACTTAAAAAATATAAAAACTCTTCAAAAAATTCCAAAAAAATCATATTTTGTTTTTTCTATGTTTTCAACTTTAATCCAAAAATCACTAAAAACTTCAAAAGAAAACTCCTAAAAATAGCAAAACCCCTAAAATTTTCATAAAAATCTTAAAAATCTGACAAAAATCCTAAAAATGCAATTTCAGTTTTTGAATTTTCCCTATTTTGTTGTCTTTATTTTATAATTAATTTGAAGAAATTTTGATTCTGTTTGACATTTTTCATCCTCATTTTAGTTTTGGCCTTGCATTTTGCTCGCTGTTTTCAGTATTTTTGCCTATAAAAATACCAAAAAGTAACAAAAAATCTAGAAAAATCATAAAACCATTATAAAAATATAAAAAGCCCAAAAATATTTCATTGCATGAATTTTGACTATTTTCCCCTTTTTCATAAATACATTATCTCCCTTTTCCTATATTGTATATTTGTTGTATTAAAAGAAAAGAAAATATAAAATATAAAAAGAAAATTAAAAATCAGTAAATTAAAAATCAAAATACAAAATCAAAATTAAATAAAAAATATAAAATTAGAAACCCGCAAAAAATAACACTTATAGGCAAATACATCACATTCACATTTTTGTGTATTGTCACCAGATCTGTACTGCTTGTTCCCTGTGTTCGACACTCTACACATACTTGCACCTATACACATATTTTTTATAGAGTTATAATAAATTTTAACTCCGTACATTTACTTTCATTGCTTGATCTATGTTCCCGCCTTGTGTGGAACTTAAGACCACCGACTTTCAGGTTAATCAGTGGACACGATGCTGGTTCGGAAGATTTCACGAGTCAAGTCCACGTCTTGGGACTCACAGTGATTGATGCAGCAGGGTGTGCCTACACTTGGAGGAATGCTAGATCAAGATCGAGGTTGGATAGATTTCTTCTTTCGCCCAAGGGAGTGGATTTTTTCCCACTCTCGGACATGGTCGTTGCCTCGGGCTCACTCTGACCATACACTAATTCTATGGTCTTTGGAAGAGCAGAAGCAACCTAGATCCATATTCAGCAGATTTGAACGACATGGTTGATGGAAACGGGGTTCAAGGAGGAGGTGGTCATGCAGTGGAGAGGTTGGAAGGTGGAGGGGTCGGTAGTAGAATGCCTCGCATCTAAATTACTGCTGATGAAGAGATTCCTGCTCGATTTCAAACAGGGAGTGAGGGCGAAGGAGGGAGCGAAGGCATGAAGCTCAACAGGGAGTAGTCCGACTAGATGGGCTAGAGGATCAAGGGGGCCTAGACTAGGAGGAGGTGCTGGAGCATGCATTGTTGCTAAAAGATCTACTTTTGGAGGATTTGAAAGAAGAAGTGGAATGGAGGCAAAGATCTTAGCAAAAGTGGTTACCCGAGGGAGATGCGAACACGAGGTATTTTCATTCGATGACCTCCGGTAGAAGAAGGAGGAATTTTATTCATAGTCTTGAAGTAGCGGGGAAAGGGTAGTGTGTGATGCTCGGTTGGGAAGGGATCTCAGGGATCATTTTGTTGAGATGTCGAGGAGAAGGATACGTGAGGGCCGGGGTGGCGCAGAGTAGATGTGGAGTCTTTGACAGAGGTGCATGCATCTGAGATGGAGGTGCCTTTTACGGAGAAGTCAAAAGCGTTGTGTGGGGGTTGAACACAGATGGGGCACCTAGACCAGACAATTTTCTGGTGTTCTTCTACAATGAAGTTTAGGATATGCTGAAGGAAGACGTTATGGTAGTAATCAATGAGTTCAGAGATGGAAATAGAGTAATCAAGAAGGTTAACCGGGCAATGCTTTTCCTTCTTCCCAAGAAGGAAAAACCGATCTGGGTGGAAGACTATAGGCCGATTCTGTTGTCTAATGCAATCTACTTGATTGTGGCCAAGGTGCTAGCAAATAGGCTCAAATGTGTGCTGGATTATGTAATCCTGCAAAACCAGACTGCTTTTATCCCTAGCAGACAGATGACGGCCGGGCTAATTATGGCATCTGAGATTTGCCTACAGAGGTGTTGGGAAAACATGAAGGGATTGTTTGGAAGATTGACTTCTAGAAGGCTTACGACTATGTGGATTGGAACTTCTTATGGGAGTCACTTCGACGGCGCAACTTCACTGGCCTTTATTTTGGTGGCGGACGCTTTGGCAGTAATGTTCAGGAGAGCAATCGAAGAAGGATGGTGTGAGGGGTTTCGAAAGGGAGCCATCTCTGTTCTCTTTTGCAGTATGCATATGACACAATCATTTTCCTAAACAACACAGAAAATATGCATATAAGGACAAGGCAGCTAGTGGAGATCTTCAGCAGCATATCGGGTCTCAAGATCCATAGAGATAAGTTTGTGGGGGTCCAGTTTGGGATGGATGAGGAGAGAGTGGATCGAGGGTTGTACTTTTAGGATGCCCCCTTGGGAAGCTACCCATTCCTTACATTTGTCTTCCTTTGGTGGCAGACATGCTCTGGAAAGCGGAGTGGGATGTGGTCCTCATGAGATTTGAGCAGAGGCTTGCAGGTTGGAAAGCAGTCACCCTACCTAAAGGTGGGAAGTTGATTCTACTAAAGCATGTACTGTCAGTGATTCCAATCTTCTTCTTTTCAACTCGGTTGATGCCGCCAGGAGTAAAGAAGAAGATAGAGGTAATTATGAGAATATTTTTCTGGTCAGATGAGAAGAAAAAAAAACAGGTATACATCTGGTAGGTTGGG
Organism: Ottelia alismoides; assembly: GCA_037367405.1. Lineage (NCBI taxonomy): Eukaryota > Viridiplantae > Streptophyta > Magnoliopsida > Alismatales > Hydrocharitaceae > Ottelia > Ottelia alismoides. The sequence goes on from JAZKJV010000928.1 coordinate 404,075, forward strand.
AGGAGCTCACGAGGCAGAGAAGTGAAGGCGGGCTCGAAATTCAGGATGTGGGTTGTATGAATAAAGAACTTCTGGATAAATGGATGGTGCATATTTGGGGTAATACAGATAGATTGACTATCCAGCTACTACATACCATCTATAGCATCAATGACTCCCTTGAAGCAGGCATAGTGCGTCTCGAGTCCACTCTTTGGAGTGGGGTTCGTGATATTTTACCACAATTGAGGTCGACAATAACACCAAAGTTGGGGGCTGGGGAGGTCTTTCGGTTTTGGCAGGACAATTGGACGGGGGAAGGAGCACTTTGTAGTAGGTCCCCAAGACTCTTTGCTTTGGCTGTAAGAAGGGGGTAGGAGGTATTCCGAGGCTGAGGTTGGTTGTTCTAGTTTGTGGATCCCTCCATTCGTGTATGAGCTTTCGGGACGAAGAAGGGAGGAGTTGGGAAGAATGTTGTGAATTACCACCTCCCGGATGCATATCTCAGGGAAGAGATCACTTTATTTGGGATGGGAAAAGATTCTTGATGAAAAAGATATACATAGTGTTCAGAGGGAGAAGGAGGATTTGGAACTGGACCTGAAACAAGATATGAAGATTATTTGGGCATGCGAGATCCCTTGTAGAGTGAAGATCTTTCTTTGGTGCCTTAGAAGAGGCAGGATTTGGGTAAAGCAAGAAGGAGCGGGTTGCTTGGCATTTCGGATGTCTATTGTGATAGATGTGGTGCGCAGATGGGATGCGGAGTATCTATTTTTCACATACCCTTTCTCGGAGCAAGTTTGGAAGGGGGTAGGTGTGTCATGGGTAGTCCATGATGGTGTCGCTGATTTCTGGAGGTTGGTAAAATCGGTGGTGATGAACTCGACAGACGACATTTCTTTGTTGTTTACGGTCCTTTGGACCATATGGGGAGGATGGAATGATGTAATTTTTTAAAATCAGAGGTTCTATTCAGAAAATGTAATCGCTAGTTGTCTTTCCCTTTTCTGATTCTGATTTGCAAGGTAATGTAACTATGTCTCTTTTAATATAATGATTTGTTTTTGACGATGAGTCCCACCTCGAGATTTCACCCACTTTCCTCTAAAAAAACTTAAATAAATAGGGGTATTAAATATATAGGTATAAGTATACACATTTTATCTATGTATTTTCATATAGTATTTTATTTTTGTATTTTCTTTATTGTTTTATTCTATTATAAAAATATACACATATTAAAATAATATCTACAAAATTATAAATATGTAACATTATAAAAATAAAAATAATAAATAAAACTAATATTTTATTCGAATATATTGTACAATAGAGCTTCAAAACCTAACTTTTACGTCTCAACTTGAAATTAAAATAAAACCACTCTCATTAAATAGCTTATTAAAAGTTATATACAATTAAAGGTGATTTTGATAGGTTTTGAGTTTTTATTGAGGAGATATGGTTCTGAAATTTGAGTTTTGGCTTTTTATTTAGAGTATAAAAAGTACGCTATATATTATTTTTGTGTAAGCTCAATTTTGTATTTTTCTATATATCATTATCTACAATTTTTATGTATATTTTTATTTGAGGTATAAATAATAGAAAATAAAATAAATCCAAAAAAGAACTTATTGATGAATAAATAAAAGAGAAATTTATTGATTTATTAGCCTTTATCTCCCCTACTTTATTCCTTGTCGACCGAGTCATCAAGATGTCTAGGTCTCGGGGTTTAAGGTCATAAAATACCTTTAGTATTTTATTCTTTTTCTTTTCTTTTCTTTATTCTATAATTTTGGTATTAAAAACTATATTTTATATACAACAAATGGAATAAATAATGAATGTTAATTTGTACATAATAATACTATTTACATGTATTAGCTACAGTTTTAAGGCCAAAATGGAGATTCGTCGCCTAATAATTTGATAAAATGATCAAAAGTGAATCAAAACCACCAATTAACATGAATTTTCCACTTGTAATAAAGTAAAAAATATTAGTTATTCGTCATTGTTCTTGATCGTTTCTAAATATAGAACAACATTTGAAAAAATATTGAATTGGATGTAGTTTTGTAATTGTTCTTAAAATTTGTCGAGGTTAGAAATTCTTATAAATTATGTAATTTATACGAGAAAGTGGGAGAAAGTTTTCCCATTTTTTATGCAAGAAATGCAAAACTACAACTAGATTTAATTGAATGTCAAATACTGTGATAATTGTTTCCATAAGTAGAGACCTCTTATTGTCGGCATAATCTCTAGCCACAAAAAATGCTAGTGCAAATCCGCTTACAAAATATCAAGAACATGATTTTTAGTACCATCATAAGAATAAAAGATAGAGCTTATACTAGTACAAACTCACACTTATATATAGACCTGGCCAATGGACCGGGGGCCTGCCCGTCAATTGGGCGGGCCGTGGGCATGTGCCATAAAATCCGATCAGGCCCGGCCTGACCCACACAAATAAAAATATATGTTTAAAAACTATATTTTAGATACATTTAATATAATATACTTCAAGTTTTTATTTTACATTATCAATATTACATCTTATTTTATAGTTTACATGCAACGTAACACATATTATGATTACTTGGATTTAGAAAGATTAGATAATGCTAAAAAAACTTAATTATCTTCATAAATTCAATTAAAAATTTAATAAAAAAAGTACTTCACACTCGGCCCGTGGGCCGGCCCGACCCAGACCTGGGCCGGACTTGGGCCTTGAAGTATGGCACGTGGACTGGGCTGGTCCGAGCCTTGGACAAGGGGTTTTAAAACCTCGGTCCGTTCGGCCCGACCCGAACTTTGGCCAGGTCTACTTACATATGCAATGGTGAATATTATCTGTTACGAATTTATTTTTTATATTTGAAATCAATTACTAATGACATATTTTTATTATATCATTAACGACGATTGATATAATAACCGTTATTTGTTGTCTCTGTCATCAAAATATACACTAATCATCGTTATTTATTAGCTACAATTATTGTAAGTAACCATTGTTATAGGATCATCTTCTGTAATATGCCATTGATTTTCAGTACACAAATTAAATCTATAATTGACCAGAACTCTGACCAAATTTGAATCAAAATCATCCGTAAGTATAAAGTTCCATTTTTAATTAGAGGAGAAAAAAACTAGTTATTACCTTTATACTCGACGTATCATTTTTAAATATAAAAGGATCAGGACGGCAAAATTAATCCATTGAACTTCATACATTGTTTCTAGAAGTAGGAGTAGTTCTTTTTAGGTTGCACAGTGGATTATTAATACCAAATACAGTCGTCATTGCTTTCGGAAGCAAGACGTCAAATTTTGTTGGTGTGATCAATCTTCAGTCAAAATTAAATGAACATTTACAGAAATAAACAGATGCAGCTTATAATTCGAACATCGCATCAGCATTATATCGTCATCCATGATAAGGTCGACATCTCTATCAGATAAGCTAACTATCAGAAGTTGAAGAGAAAAATAGCAACTTGACATATGTGATGCATGCGTAATGAAATTCCAATCCTTCCTTTTCTTTCTGAGACGGAGGTCATGAATTAACTTGTTTCCATCCTGAAAGAATCTATAGTATTTGAACAGCGCATGCGAATTCTGGAACCACTTTTGGAATAAAGTTTAGTTGGAAAGACGCCCCATCATGAACATCTGTTATGAGGTCCACTGCGTTTTTAATGTTATGCTCCTGATCCAACAACTTGAACTTTGATACATTCTCTCGCAATATTCTGCATCTGAAGGCTCTCAGGGAGATTGGTCCGGCCGTGATCTTCCCGTCCTCTCTATCCACGATAGACACATCGTCCAACTTGTGTAAATCTGCGAGCTTAATAATAAGCTGTTGATAATCATCTTCTCCGCATTCATCCGCGGGAACGAGGTTGCAAAGTGTGATAGATCTGAGTGCTGTGCTGGCATACTATCAACGATCAGCCTGATTAAGCACAGACGAGAATAATTGATGATTAAATCGGTGCAGCCGTCCACTTTTCTTAACGTCAACTTGTGAAGAGAAGGCATTCGGTATTTTCGGAATCACTCGTCGGGGCATAAGGAGGGACAATTTAGGATGTACAATGTTTCCAGACGAGGGAAGTCGTATCTGTCTGAATCATCACTACTGCAAGACCATATTTCAGGAAGAACCTCCAATCCCATTGTGTTTATATGCAACCTCTCAAGACATCTAGGAAAACGAGGCAGACTTCTCAATTTTATACAACCACTAACATCCAGGCTTTCCAAGGAAGGAAACCATGTGGTGGTTTGATCGTTATGATAAGTGGAGTCCATCCATGTCTGCAATCCATCCATCGATCTCAAACACAGCTCTTTCAAAGATGGGAATACACGTGGTTCCGTGCCATAGAATTCACTGCATATGCGTGTGACATTGCTGCAATTAGTTATACGCAAATACTCAACCGTGGGAAGATGGCCAAGAGGTGGCAAGTCCTTTACACGATGGAGATCGGATAATTCGAGTTCCACAAGGTTCAAGAGGTGCTTACTTCTGATCCAACTTGGGAATTGATCCCCCATGTAGTTTGCTATTTTAAGGATGCGAAGACTCCCATGCGGACGCAGATTCTCGAGTATATCATTTTGCATCTCAGTCCTTGTCTCTACGGTGCTACCGAAATAATCAGGGTCGCCTCAGTTCAGCACAAGCTCCTTGATGTACTCTTTATTATCTAATTGAGCTTTTGAAGCAGACTGCGGGCTTTGAACATGGCTGAGATTGTTGATCTCCAGCTTCCCCCGAAGTTCTTTTAAATTGCCAAGCTCTTCTATATCTTCTCCAGTAAACAATTTGAAGGTACTTATGGTCCGAAGGGATGCTGAATTACTTATCCCGGTCATTCTTATACCTCGATCGTCCTCCCTTCAGATGGCGCAAGTTGGGAAGATTCCACATATTTAAGGGAAATGTCTTCATCCTATCATTTAACAGCGGTGCTTCCAGATTGTATGTCCCATATGCTGAAGTCTTTATAGCATGCCCTCCTTCTAACACCAGTGTTTGCAAATTGTATAACCTGCAAATGGACTCAGGTAAAGTACCAACTTGTACTCTAAAATAACGAAGATGTATCATTTTAGTAAAATTTACTTGAGCAAGTTGTTCCTCTGGTAGTGAAAGTGCTCTGATATGTTGCAGTTGAAACTTCGAACATTCGACATGTGCATGATAACTTACAAGCGTCCTCAACTTCTTGTTGATAACTAAATATTTCTCGGAGGAGCTACCTTTGTCAATTAGCAAATGTCGCATAACCGCCTCTAGTTTTAGAGGTACATAATTATCCTTTGCAACTATCTTATCGGGAAAGTAGCCACCGCCAGATACATTTATTGCAAGGTCGTGAACCGGATCATGCATGTTGTATTAGATATGAGAGTCTTCATAACCTGCATGTTCTTTCTGAATAAGGGAAGCTCTAACCAAATCATCGAAATATTTTTCTCCGACATATTCCAATCTCAGGTTGTCCATGTGATTGATATAACCCTGTGCCATCCACATCAAAACCACCTGTTCTTTCTCAAGTGTGGAGTCCTTGGGAAACAATGACAAATATGAGAAGCATTGCTTCAGATGTGAGGGAAGACGTCGGTAGCTCCACATAAGAACCGAAATGATATTATTATCATCAGAAACTCCTGTAAGCACGCCATTCCATGCACTTTCCTGGATTTCATATCTCAAGGAGGACCCAAGTACCCTTGCTGCCAATGGAAGTCCTCTGATCTTCTTCTTTACAATCTCTTTTCCAATCTCTCGTAATCTACATGTACTATCAGATCCACGAAGTAGAAGGAACTCCACCTGGAAAGGCATGACTCGAAGATCTGGAAGCACTCTTCATCAGAAAGAATACCCAGCTGATATCGTTTCACGTATGCATGTTCAAGTTCTTTGCTAATGTCCATTCGAGATGTGATGAGGAGCTTGCTTCCATCAGTCCCATACGTAAAAGGAATCCACAAGTCATTCCAGCCTTTCAGTTTTCCACTCCAGCAATCGTCCAACACGATCAGAAATCTATTACCCTCCAACTTTGCGCTGTTCTCAGTCCTGTCTTCAACAGTCCGGTCAAAGATTTTTGTCATTATTGCTTTCGGATCAAGTTCATCTCCGATGTATACCCATTTCTTGATCTGGAACTGCTGATCAAAATCTGGAGACCAAAAGATGTCTTGAGCAAGAGTGGTCTTGCCAACTCCACCCATTCCTGTTATAAGGACCACCGAAGGTTTAGACAGATGCTCCGACAACAACTCCGCCATGATTTTGTCCTTCACCTTCTTTCTCCCCACAAAGAGGAAGTCCTTACTGAGCAATTCATCAGTGATGTCCCTGCGAGGCAACTCGGTATCTCCTTCACCTTCCTTCTTCACGAGACGGAGGCCCTCCTCTGCACTAGCAACGAACTGACGTCTCTTATCGAGATCGCTCTTCAGGTTTTCAAACCCATCGTATAACCCCTTAATCTGATTGGCAAGCTTCAAACGGGACGAGATCGGACAACGTACCTTCAAGATGGGCACCTTGAATCTGTTGAGCCACCTACCTGCAGCTTGATTCCAGCGACGCTGGGCAACTTTCGTATCGAACTCGTCCAAGATGTCTTCAGCGTCCTCGGTAAATTCTTGGAGAGCTATGCGCATATTTGCCGTCTCGGGCTTCACTTCCGCGTTCAGGATCAGCTCCTTGAAATATGGCAGAACCTTCCTCAGGAAACGGATCTCGTCCTCGACGTGCAGCACGAAGTGGAATCGCTTCTCGACACGGGATAGAAGCTCTCCCAACGGCTGATCGATCAGTTTCGTGGCCACAGCACCGACAGCAGCTTCCATCTCTTTCGCTCTCTCTCCACGTTTGGGCAACAATACATGCAGATCACACACGTAAATAACAACAAAGGATTCCTCGCGTGTGTTGTCTTGTCCCAAGGAATCCTTAATTTCGTGTGGCACAGTAAGGTTAAGGTTACTTGCGTGCGGGATCTCTCCCAGGGATTCCTTGCGTAAATAAAACAAAGAATTCCTGTAAACCGAATTTGTCATTAATGCAATTGCTGCGATAGTTTCTACATTTAAATGAAAGGATTTTTTTATGTTGTGCTTCTTTCATGTATTGCAATATCATTTATGTCTTTCTTTTTTTAAATAATAGTTAAGCCTCGACTTCTTTCACATTAATCAGTTATGTCCCTCAAGCTTGTTGCCATTTATCCCGACACAAATGAAACTTTGAAGGCACAATGTGAATTAGCTGGAAAAAAGTGCTAAAAAGTCCTCCCACACCTCCCCCTCCTCTCCCTTCTCCCTAACCTCCTCCTCCGCCCCGGCCTCCTCCTCTTCCTATGCCCCAACCAGCTCCATCATACATCCTCCTTCAACTCCGTCCCATGCTCCTCCACTACCCCTCCTCTTCCCCTTACCCCTCCTCCACCTCACCCTCACCCTCCTGAAGGAGCTGGAGCAACGGTTGTTGTGCCTCCAAGGTAAAGGGTGCATATGGCTACTGGAGAGTTCTTCGTGTTGCCGCAATACGAGAAGGTGGACACGGATGTGAGCTACATGGATGTAGAGGCAAATGTAGTATGAGAGACGACGAAGAAAGAGATCAAAGGGTATGGAGCGAAAGAGGATGGGTCGACGGAGGATGATGGGTGAGGGCTGAGGAGGGATGGTCTTTTTTTTAGATGAAAGATGGTGAAATCTCGAGGTGGGACTCACCACCATAAACTATATATTATATAAAAGATAAAGAGTTGCATTACCTTATGGACCAGAATCGAAAAAAGGGAAAGACAACTAGCAACTACATTTTCTGAATAAAACCTCTGATTATTAAAGATTACATCATTCCTTCCTCTCCAAATGGCCCAAAGGACCGCAAACGGCTGAGAAACGTCGTCCGTCGAGTTCATCCCCACCGACCTAATCGATCTCCAAAAGTCGGTGGCATCACCATGGAATACCCATGGCACCCCCACTTCCTTCCAATCCTGTTCTGACAACGGGCATCTAAAAAAAAGATGATCTGCATCCTCCATCTGCGCACCACATCTATCACATTGGACATCTAGAATCCCAAGCAGCCTGCTCCTTCTTGCTTTGTCCCAAATCCTACCTCTTCTGAGGTACCAAAGGAAGACCTTCACTCTGCAAGGGATCCTACTCGCCCAGATAATCTTCATATCATGTTTTAGGTCCGAATCAAGCCCCTCCAATCTCCCTCGAAACACTATGTAAGCCTTTTTCACTGTGAATCTTTCCCCTTCCCAAACAAAGTGATCTCTTCCCTGCGATATGCAATTAGGAGAAGGTAATTCTGATAGCATTCTGCCCAACTCCTCCCTTCTTCGACCCTACAGCTCATAAACGAACCTAGGTATCCACAGACCAGAGCCACCGACTTCCGCCATGGAACCACCTCTGCTCGCAGCTAAATTAAAAAGTCTTGGGAACTTATTGCAAAGTGCCCCCTCCCCCATCCAGTTGTCTTGCCGAAACCGAAAGACCTCCCCGGCCCCCAACTTTGGCATCAATCTCAATCTTAGTTGAGGTAAAATATCACGAACGCCGCTCCAAAGAGAGGACTCGAAACACATTTTATCTGCTTCAAGGGAGTCATTGACCCCGTAGATGATACGTACGAGCCGGATAGCCAATCTATCTGTATTCCCCCAAATCTGCACCAACCATTTTGCCAGAAGTGCTTTATTCATACAACTCACGTCCTGAATTCCAAGACCCCCTTCGTTTCTCTGCCTCGTGAGTTCTTCCCAGCCTACAAGATGGATACCTGATCTTTGCTGTTTTCCATCTGACCAAAAAAATCTTCTCATCATAACCTCAATCTTCTTCTTTACGCCAACCGGCATCAGCCGAGTTGAAAAGAAGAAAATAGGGATCACCGATAGCACATGCTTTAACAGAATTAGTTTACCGCCCTTAGATAAGGTGAATGCTTTCCAATCTGCAAGCCTCTGTTCAAATCTCCTAAGGACCACATCCCAATCCTCTTTTCTAAGCCTACCCGCCACCAAAGGCAGCCCAAGGTAAGTGATGGGTAGCTTCCCAAGCGGGCATCCCAAAAGCGTAGCCCTCAAATTGCTCTCCTCCTCATTCATCCCAAAAGGGATCACCACAGATTTCTCTCTATTGATCTTGAGACCCGATATGCTGCTGAAGATCTCCACTAGTTGCCATGTCCTTCTGTGCATATCATCCGTTCCACCCAAGAAAATGACTGTGTCGTCTGCATACTGTAACAAAGGAATAGAGATGTCTCCCTTTCGGAACCCATCAACCCACCCTTCGTCGACTGCTCTCCTGAACATCGCTGCCAAGGCGTCCGCCACCAAAATAAACAGCATTGGTGCTAGCGGACATCCCTGCCGAACGCCCCTTTGTGGCTGGAAAAAACCTCCTTCTGGTCTTCCATTCACCAGAATTGTAAAGGATGAGGTCGTGACGCACTTCTTCATCCAGGCTATCCAGAGGCCAGTGAAGCCGCGCCTTCGAAGTGACTCCCACAAGAAGTTCCAATCCACGCAGTCGTAGGCCTTCTCGAAGTCAATCTTCCAAACCAATCCCTTCATATTATCACGACGCCACTGTTATTAAAGAACTATGCTCCTATTAACCACACCATGGTTTGAAAAAGTCATGATCAAATCCAGGGATGGTCTTTAAATAGTTTTGCTCCTCTTAACTGCACCGTGGTTTGAAAAAAATCATGATCAAATTCAACTCATTGACAGTTAAAGTAATGGAAGGATACAAGTGATAGAACAACAAGAAGTCACGGGTATGATGAATCTCCATTTCATCACTTGTATTCTATCATTTTGGCCTAAGAAGCTCTAGTCAATGCATGTAAATAACAATATTTTGTACAAATTAGCATTCATTATTTATTCTGTTTATCGTATATAAAATACAATTTTTAATGCCAAAATTATAGAATAAAGAGGAGAAAAGAAAAGGAATAAAATACCAAAGGTATTTTACGACCCTAAACCTTGGGACCTAAGCATCTTGATGACTGGGTCGATAATGAATAAAGTGTGGGGGAGGGATTAAGGGCCAAAAATCACCATAAATCTATATTATTTCATTCCTCAATATGTCCGTTTTGAGACCTGTTGTTTCTACTATTTATATATCAAGTGAAGAAACTTTGTACATGCAAATTCTAGATAATAACATATAGAAAAATACAAAATTGTGTTTATACAAAAGTAATATATTATGCATGTTTTATACTCTAAATAAAAAAGCCAGATCTCAACTTCACAGACCATTATCTTCTACAAAAACTCAAAATCTATGAAAATCATCTTTAATTGTATACAACTTTTAATAAGCTATTCAATGAAGGTAGTTTCATTTAATTTGTAATTAAGGTGTGAAAGTTTGAATTTGGACCCCTATTGTATAGTATATACAAATAAAATATTCATTTTATCTATTATTTTCATAATTTTATATTTTTATAATTTTAAAAATATTATTTATACTATATGTACATATTTAGAATAGAATAAAACAAAAAATAAAACATTAAAATAAAATAAGTATACAAAATACATAGATGAGATACCTATACTTAGACCTATATAATATACTCCCCTATTTATTTAAGTGCACGTATTATATCAGAAAACAAAATAAAAAACTATTTATGTATATAAAAATAAGTTATAAATATATAAATTATGTAATACAAAATAAAAATAAAACATACAAAACATAGGTAAATATATGTTTAACCTGGAAATCGAGCAGTTGTATATTCCACAGAAGGCAGGAACACAGTCGTCGTGGTGACCGTCAAGAAATTGGGATTAAAACAACAATTAACCCACAATCAATGATCAAGAGATGAAAATAAATGTGTAGTTAAAATTTATTCTATTTAACTCTACAAAATTTATGTATAGTGCATGCATGCAGAGTGTCGAACAGATGGAGCAAACTAGTTAGATTGGATTGTGAAGCACAAAATGTAATTGTGAGTCTTTTGTCTATAATTATTACTTTGTGGGTTTTAATTTTTGATTTTATATTTGATTTTGATTTTTTTATATTTTCTTTTTAATTTTTTAATTTTTTTCCTTTTAGAAATATAATATAGTTATATATATAGAGAGTATATATATAATATAGACTAATATATATATAATAATACAAATGGACAAATTGAAGAAAATAAAGTCCTTTTCGATTTTTAAATAATTTTTTACTATTTTTGTGTTTTCTAGAAAATTTACAAATTTTTATATATTTTTAAAGTAAAAAAATACCATAAATCACGATTTAATTCAATAAGCCTAATTAAAATAGAGATAAAAAAGCAAACCGAATCAAAATTTCTCCAAATTAATTTTAATACATAGATAATTAAAGAAAATCATAAAATAGAAAGCATAATTTTTGGAACTTTTGAAAATTTTATAGATTTTTAGAAGTGTTTTTAGGGTTTTTCAATTTTTATGAGTTTTATTTTGTAGTTTTATTGATTTTTGTTCTGAAGTTTTAAAATAACTAAATAAATATAAAAAGTATTTTTTGGAATTTTTCAAAAAAATTATATATATTTATGTGTTTTCTACTATAGACAAGGAGAAAAAGGGTTATTATTTATTTTTAATAACTATTAAAAATCCTAAAAATGAAATGTAAAAATATAACATTAATCTATATCACGTTAGACACTTAAGTCTATTTTTGGTGATTTTTCAAGCACAAATGATGTTTTAAATATATAGAGAAAAAAAAGAAACTACAATACTGACGTGGGTATTTTTGTAATTGAAATATATCTCAAGGGCCAAATTGTAAATTTCACAAAAATTTATAACTACCAATGAAACGTTATGGACCAAATACAAATTCCAAAATCTGCTAGGGCTTGCCCGCAAAATAACCATGCTCACGTATAGGGAGGCATGAGCCTCGCTGGCACAGACTAATAAACAAATACAATAAATAAGGTTCTACTTGCAAATGTTCCAAAATTTTAAAAGCATTAAAAATAAATTATAGGACTATAATGGAAATGAAAAAAATGGAAGGGGCAAATGCAAAATACCCCCAAAGCGTAGGATCAGATGATTGATGACGCTTCACTTATCCACGTGTCAAGCTCCCATTGTGCGATGATGTTTCGAAATGCAGGACCGAGATTAGATCTTCCCCAGGATAGCAGACGATGATTACTTGCTCCATCGGATGGATGTTGTACTCCCGTAAGAACGGAGATGATAAGACGATTGTAATGGGTCTTAGAAGAACAGGGAAGAACCCTAGTTCTTCCGAGATTCGATCTGGTGTATCACATGCCTCTGCCAACTAGGGAGACTCATAGCAGTCCAAAATGGCGCTTCAACTCCTTTGCTTCAGATGATACCTTCAGGAGGTATGTCAGAGCTCAGATGATGACGAGCATGCTCAAAGAAGATTAAAGCTCCAGGTACCTGCAACCTATACAAAATCGACTCCCAGAGGAGTCCTTCGGCCTCCTAAACCTGCAGAAGCTAAGCAAAACACAAGAAGAGGGAATCTGGGGGTTCGTTTGGTGGGGATGGAGCGGAAGTGGGTCGGAAGGGCACCTCCGATGAGGCGATGGAGGTGGAGGTGCTCGAGGAGCAGGGTGTTCCCTTCTAAGTTCAAGTGCAACCAGCCCAAGAAGAGGAGGAAGAAGAGAATGGACCATGACTAGTGTAGTCATGTATCCTTGGGAGCCCAACCAGTGTAGCTAAGTCTCCCGATGTAAGCTTCATGAGCTGAGAATGGGTAACATAAACTAAGCTTTATTTGGCTATATACACTACGGTGGGTATGAAGGATATGGAGAAATCCTTAAGCGCATCACGGAAGCGTGATCGTCGTATCGAATACGACGAAGAACGACTAGTCGCACTAGTTGTTCGGAGCAGCGGAATTTTAAAAATTTTAAACCGATGAAACCACATGATCCGAGAACCGTTCTCAAATCGTTTCATCTATAACCACATCAAGTATAATGCAATACCTCTTGAAGTGTGGTTGATCGAGTCTCTACGAAAAGAGACCTCCTGTCTCAAGTCCGATCGTCGGAGTAACGGCTTGCGAGCGCGGAGATGAGTCGCGGTGTCCTCGCAATCCAAGATGATCCAAGCGCGGTTGCTCCTGATCTCGTCGCACGAGATCAAGCGTCTCCTTCGTGAGTGAAGCACTCCAAGAAGACAAAGAACCGCAGAGAGTCGAAGCAGCAGCACGATGGCGCGGGCGACGGCGTTTCTCTCCACCAAGGTGGACGGCCACCAAGAAGAGAGGGAGAGAGGGCTGTCGTGTATATGAGAGAGAGAGAGTTTTGCTACAATAGCATGTGTGTAAAGAGAGAGCCAAGTATGCCTCTCTATTTATAGGGTTTTGGGATCCATGGATCTCAATCCATGGGACACATAAAATCAATGGATGAGATTGATTTATGTTCATCCAATGGCTGAGATTGTTGTTGTCAAAAGCAACAAATTTAGGTCAAAATATATTTAATAAAATCAAATATAATTTGCTCCTAAATTAACCCAACAAATAAGGAGAGAAGACACATGGAGATTTCATCTCCATGTGCCTTCCATGTAGGCGCACACCCACTCCAATTAGGAGTGGTGTGCCGCCCAACTTGGATGGCATGGAGATTGTAATCTCCATGTAATCCCTCTCTTATTTATTTGCAACAAAATAATTTGGGTTTTATCTCTCAAAAATAATTCATAATTATCTTTGAGGAAATTGCAATCTAGCCATGGAATAATTGTGAATCATATTCACAACCCAAAACAACATGTAATTCATATTGTCAATTAATTATACAATGTGTATCCAATACACATCATAATTAATCAACACATATAAATTATAATTAACTCTCTCTAATACATTATAAATCACATTTATAATATATCATGAATAATTGGATATCTCTATCCACATTATTCTTATCCAAACTAATTAAATCACATTTAATCATATTGGATAATTTCTCATACATCATGATAATTAAAACACTTTTAATTATCAAATTCTCTTTGCTTAGATCTTATGGAATTGTTCTTAAACCATTTAAGAACAATGCTATTTCTCCTCAGATACTTGGAGATAAGGACAGGGCGATTGTATTGTTCCACGTATAGTGACTTGGATGTTGAGATCATATCTCAACTCCAGATCCTATGGACCTCCCACTGATGCTTGATCAAATCAAGACCGTAGACTTAATCTTCTCATTGCATCTGAATCTCATTCAGACCAATGTCCAGTTCATGGACTAAGATTAGGTCACTTCTCTAATGAGAGGAGTCACTAAAATCCAATCCTGTTTCATCACTCCCTCGGAATGGAAGAGTCATGGTTATACAATCGTATATGATCAAATCACCCTTCAGGTATTCCTAATACCTGCACATCCTACATACTGGAAGACTCATGATCATCCTGAAGATAAAGATCACTTTTACACTGTCATCTTCAGGGTTAGATCATTAAGTTTCTCAATCTTGGTCATCGGGATTTGGTATAGATCATATGCTTTCACAAAGCATATATCTTATCTTCAAATTCATGTCATGCTTCCAAAGCATGACGACCATGCATGGAATTTGTTCAGTCCCAATACCTCATGAGTGAGCTCATGTCTCCCGGTTCACAAGTGAACCTGTATGATCCCTTTGAGAGATCGTATTACTCATATGTCCTTACATGCACACCAGCTCGCCAGTATATAGACCTTGATTAGGTCATCAACCTATTGGTCTGCCAAATGTACATACTCAGACATATAGCAATACATCTGTCTCTAGTCAGAGGATGCATGCCTATGTTGTGACAGTATTCAACGTAGGTCTTTGGTTATCTCGATCTCGTCAAGTCAACCCATTGACTTAACTAACCTGACACCTCTGAATCATTATTCCCATGCAGAGGACATGCATCTAGAGGTCAGTCAGATATTAGTCATATGAGATAGGATTGCCATCTCCCACTCAGACTGGAGATCATCACTTAATGATCATTTGATGATGCTTGATGAGTCCTCTATCTAACTCATTAGACATTCATCCTAGCATCAGCCTCTATGATCCATCCAATGAATCAACAGCTGTATGATCATCAAGTTGGCCATGGTACATAACCCTTATTGTACAGAGGGACCCTATAGTGCATTCATTCATTAATCTCAGAAGGGGAGTGAAAAATAAACAATAACTTTTATTGATAATTTATTCATTACAATAACATTTATTGTAGAAATGGTTCGCCCGGGGCTCACATTGCTAACAATCTCCCACTAGCCCTCAGAACCATTCAGGTACAATCTTTAAACCCATACTCATTACATGCTGGTCAAAAACCTTCTGTGTCAGAGGTTTGGTAAGAGGATCAGCAACGTTGTCGGCAGAGGCCACCTTGGTGATGATGATGTCACCACGCTTTTGTATCTCCCGAATGATGTGGTATTTCCTTTCCACGTGCTTGCTCTTTTGATGCCATCTGGGTTCCTTTGCCTGGGCAATGGCTCCCGTGTTATCGCAGAGTAACGGGATGGGAGTATCAGAGGAAACTACGCCAAGCTCTAGCTCGAACTTGCGTAACCACACCGCCTCCTTTGCAGCATCTGATGCGGCAATGTATTCGGCTTCCGTTGTTGAATCTGCAGTAGTGTCCTGCTTCTTGCTTCTCCAGCTCACAGCACCACCATTCAACAAGAACACGAACCCCGATGTCGACTTTCGATCATCTACATCCGATTGGAAGTCAGAATCTGTATATCCCAAGACTTGGAGATCACCATCTCCATAGACCAAGATGTAATCTTGCGTCCGTCTTAGATATTTGAATATGTTCTTTACTGCATTCCAGTGTTGTTCTCCATAGCAGGATTGGTAACGACTTACCACTCCCACTGCATGGCAGATGTCTGGCCTAGTGCACATCATGGTATACATTAAGCTTCCTACGGCTGATGCATAAGGACATCCAGCCATGGCCTTCTTTTCCTCAACAGTTTGAGGAGCCATTCCTTTAGACAGGTGGATACCATGTCTTAAGGGTAGGAATCCTTTCTTAGAACTATCCATACGGAATCGTTCAAGAATCTTCTTAATGTATCCATGTTGTGACAATCCCATAATCCTCTTTTCTCGGTTTCTGAACAGCTTCAGGCCTAAGATATAAGAGGCTTCTCCAAGATCTTTCATCTCAAAGGTATGGGACAGCCAAATCTTTACACTGGTCATCATCCCTGTATCATTCCCAATGATAAGGATGTCATCTACATAAAGCACGATGAATACAACGGCGCTCCCACTAAGCTTCTTGTATACACAAGGTTCATCAGGATTCTGCACAAAATCATAACTCTTTATGGTTTCGTCAAATCTGATGTTCCAACTACGAGAAGCTTGCTTGAGCCCATAGATGGATTTCTTCAGCTTGCATACTTTACCATCCTCAGTCATGAAGCCCTGGGGCTGCTCCATGTAGATATCCTCCTCGAGGTATCCATTGAGGAAAGCCGTCTTGACGTCCATCTGCCAGATGTCGTAGTCAAGATATGCAGCTATAGCCAGCAATGTCCGGATGGATTTAAGCATAGCCACAGGAGAGAATGTCTCATCGTAATCGATGCCTTCTCTCTGTGTGTAGCCCTTGGCTACGAGCCGTGCCTTGAAAGTCTCTACTTTCCCATCAGGTCCCCTCTTTCTCTTGAAGATCCATTTACACCCAATGGGTTTTACCCCTTTAGGTGGATCCTCTAGGGTCCATACACCATTCTTATGCATGGAGTCAATTTCTGACTTCATTGCTAGCATCCATCTATCCATGTCTTGATCCGTGAGTGCTTCATCAAATGAAGTAGGATCAATGTCAGTTTCACCTGACACATGGAATCCATACCTTTCAGGTGGTGCAACCACCCTCGAACTCCTTCGAAGAGGTATGGGAGTTTCATCTTCATTTACTTCTTCAGTTTCTGGTCTGGGGAGCTCAGAATCCTCAGGGGATTCAAAGAATTCCTCTACTTCATTATTGTCTTGACCCTTAAGGAAATCATTCTCCAGAAACTTCACATCTCTAGAAACAAAAACCTTTTGGGTCTCAGGGTCATAAAGTTGGTATCCAATACCATCTTTAACATACCCAATGAAGTAGCACTCACGAGAGCGAGATTCTAGCTTACTTGCGTCTACGTTCTTCGCATAGACCAAGCAACCCCAAACCCTCAAGTGATTAACACTAGGTTTGGTTCCATACCATAGCTCATGAGGAGTCTTTGGCACGGATTTGCTAGGAATCTTATTCAGGATATATATTGCAGTCTCTACTGCATATCCCCAGAAACTAAGAGGTAAATTTGCTTTATTCATCATTGATCGGACCATGTCCATGATGGTCCTGTTGCGTCTTTCAGCAACACCATTTAGTTGGGGAGTTCCAGGAGGAGTGAGATTGGAAACAATTCCATTCTCCTTAAGGTATTCCTTGAATTCATCTGATAGGTACTCGCCACCTCGATCAGATCGAATCCGTTTAATCTTCCTATCGGTTTGGTTCTCAACCAAAGCCTTGAATTCTTTGAACTTTTCAAAGGTTTCAGACTTATGACGTAGTAGGAAGATAAACCCGTATCGCGAACGGTCATCGATAAACGTCAAATAATATCGGTATCCATTTCGAGTCACGGTACTGAAGGGACCACATACATCGGTATGTATTAGGTCAATAATACCTTCGCATCTCGTAACCTTGTTACGGAAAGGCGTCCTAGTCATTTTGCCCTGTATGCAATGTTTGCAAGTGGGCAGAGGTTGAACCTGTAGAAAATCTAGAGGTCCATCCTTTATACATCTATTGATCCTATCAACAGACAAATGACCAAGCCTTTGATGCCATATCTCATTTGAGATATTTTTATCCTCTCTGGATCTTTTAGGGTTTTTATTAGTGGTTGTCACATTCATAATACATTTATCAATGCACAATTCATAGAGTCCACCAGAAGTCAAAATACCATCCGCAATATATTTATCATAACGACTTATGACTAATTTATTACAGAAAAGGAAAGAATATCCGCTTCTAACAAGCTTAGATACAGATATCAAGTTCCTTCTGACTTCGGGTACATAAAGACATTCTTTAAGTATAAGGACTCTCCCACTAGATAATGATAGTCTACAAGTCCCGACGGCTACTGCTGCAACACTTGCATCAGATCCCATCTGGATGACTATCTCCCCTTCCTCAAGATTCCTAGTTTCCTGAAACAAATGCAACAAATTGCATACATGAACAGAAGCACCAGAATCTACAACCCAACTTCCTTCTCGTCCAACGAGAAAGCTAGTTTCAATGATGAAAGTAGATTTCATACCTGCTGGGGCTTTACCTTTGTCTGAGGACTTCAGGTAATCTGGGCAGTTACGCTTCCAGTGCCCCGGCTTCTTGCAGTGATGACAGACGTCGGTTTTCTTTGACGCCATGAGAGTGGATGCATTGGAAGAAGAGGCAACACTTTGTCCCTTCTTCTTTCTCTTCTGGGCCGGGCCCTTCCGAGAACCATGCTTCCGACCGCGCTTCCCTTTGACCTGTGCAACCATTGCACTGCCACTGGGACCATCCTTCTTCATTACGTCCTCTGCGGACTTTAATGAAGCAAGGAGAGCAGCATTTGTCAATTCCAACTTGTTCATGTGGAATGACACTACAAAGTTATTAAAAGACTTGGGCAATGACAGCAGAATGAAGTCAGCTTGCATGTCTGCATCCATCGTTGCCCCAAGAATCTCCAGCTCCGACAAGTACCCAAACATTTTGAGTACATGTTCACGGACCGAAGTCCCTTCCTGCATTCTACAGCGAATGAGGTCTTTCATAACATTGTACCGCTGAGTGCGGTTAATGTCACCAAACATTTCCTTAAGATTTTGCATTATATCCTGACAGGTATTCATCTCCACATGTTGCTTCTGCAGAACATTGGAGAGAGAACCTAGGATATAGCACCTAGCCAAGACATGATCTTCATCATACTTGTCATTAAATTCTTTTTCTTCCTTGGACTTAGGGTTCTCAATCTTGTCCTCGGATAGCACATAACTTATGCGCTCAGCAGAGAGAACAAGCTCCAAATTTCGGATCCAATCCGAATAATTTGGGCCGGTCAATTGGTTGACCTCAAGAAGCCTACTAAGTGGGTTCAAAGACTTCATTTTCTGAAACTAAGAATGCACTATATTAGAATATAGAAATATATATTCAAATTTATGATATTTGATTAAGGTATTTTAAATCAAATTATTCTTGCATTGTCGACTTTGAAAGTTCATTCCCTTAATCACTTTCAAAGTAAGAGATATACTTACCGCTATATCTCTAGCAAGAATTGGGATCTCCTCTTTATCATTGTCACATCCCAATAATATGAGAATCTGTGACTCCAATAAAGAAAAGCAGGAACTCATTCCAATTTGCAAGTCCAACTTGCAATTTCCCAATTCGGTCTTTAACACCCGAGCCCACCACCCCTAAGGCGATGTTGACCCGTTGTTAATTGAATCAACCGTCAACAGGAATAGTACTCGCTATGCGCAATCCAATATCGCCCCAATAATATGAGGATCCGATATTGGGGTCACTACGCATACGGCCTTACTCTTTCGAGAAGCAAAGAGCCCGATCCAGATGCGCTTGCACACGGGAGCTGTCACTTCGGACAGGCGTCTCCCATATGCAATCCCTGGCGACGAAACTCTTCGCCTTGACGGGAGACCATGGATGTCACTTATGTGATCCTCCATCTTCATATTCAAATTTTAATTAATTATCGTGAATCACATTCACATAATTAATTCTTCCAAGGGAATTAATAACTCTAATCATATTAGAGTATTTCAATTGGACATAATCAATTTAATCATATTAAATTAATTATCAATCCAATTCAATCAATCAAACTTGATTATTTTACTTGAATACATATATGGTAATATCTCAAAATACGTATTAATTCGAATTTTAATAATTAGAAAAATACATCTTAATCCTTCGGACATTATCCCGGCCCTACCCGCTGTCATGGCCAGTACCGACGAGAGTGGGACGGACCACATACGTTGCAACCCGCAACCCCAATGCTCTCCGACTAGGCACCATATCCGCCTCGGGAAAGGATAATGCCAAATTGATTAATTTGTACTTGAGATGATCATCGGTTTTTCAACCGAAATTGTACCATATAGTAATAATCAAAACATTTTTTGATTATAAGGAAATTTGCTAGACAAATTCCCAAATCCTATTCAAGCATCAAGTTTGAAGATTGTTGTTTCCAATTTATGATTTAGATCACATCTTAATCATTTAATTGGTAGGGGCCATGTCAATTAGGCAAATAATCATGTCTCAATATTTCACAAATATTATTCTAGATTATTTCACGAAATTAACAATTAATTTCACTAATTGACAATCACTTGGTTCTAGATTAGGAATGCAATTTCAGTAATGACCCCTATTCACTAAAATTGGCATATCTCAATCAATTTAAATCCAAATTAAGCAAACTCAATTTTCATAGATTGCTAACTTGATTTACAACAGAACCTAAGTGGATTTGCACGCATTTCGAGGCAGATGATAACAGTAATTAACTCTTTAATCATGTTAAAATCCATTGTTCCCGCAACAGTGCATACATGTCCATTAAAACAACCATAACTAGAGCATACGAAATCCGATTTACGCAAACTCAGTTGCTATGGTTTCCTTATTTAATGGGGAACAAAAACCAAGTATTAAATTCGTGTTTAAACAATTTAAACAGTATCGAAATTATTTACTAAACAGATCTGCGAAATCAAATGCGATGAAAACTTTCGTGACCTAAACGAACCCAAGTCGTCCTCGGTTTTTCGAATCATATTCGAAACCGTCGACCTAAGGCTCTGATACCACTTGAAGGATATGGAGAAATCCTTAAGCGCATCACGGAAGCGTGATCGTCGTATCGAATACGACGAAGAACGACTAGTCGCACTAGTTGTTCGGAGCAGCGGAATTTTAAAAATTTTAAACCGATGAAACCACATGATCCGAGAACCGTTCTCAAATCGTTTCATCTATAACCACATCAAGTATAATGCAATACCTCTTGAAGCGTGGTTGATCGAGTCTCTACGAAAAGAGACCTCCTGTCTCAAGTCCGATCGTCGGAGTAACGGCTTGCGAGCGCGGAGATGAGTCGCGGTGTCCTCGCAATCCAAGATGATCCAAGCGCGGTTGCTCCTGATCTCGTCGCACGAGATCAAGCGTCTCCTTCGTGAGTGAAGCACTCCAAGAAGACAAAGAACCGCAGAGAGTCGAAGCAGCAGCACGATGGCGCGGGCGACGGCGTTTCTCTCCACCAAGGTGGACGGCCACCAAGAAGAGAGGGAGAGAGGGATGTCGTGTATATGAGAGAGAGAGAGAGTTTTGCTACAATAGCATGTGTGTAAAGAGAGAGCCAAGTATGCCTCTCTATTTATAGGGTTTTGGGATCCATGGATCTCAATCCATGGGACACATAAAATCAATGGATGAGATTGATTTATGTTCATCCAATGGCTGAGATTGTTGTTGTCAAAAGCAACAAATTTAGGTCAAAATATATTTAATAAAATCAAATATAATTTGCTCCTAAATTAACCCAACAAATAAGGAGAGAAGACACATGGAGATTTCATCTCCATGTGCCTTCCATGTAGGCGCACACCCACTCCAATTAGGAGTGGTGTGCCGCCCAACTTGGATGGCATGGAGATTGTAATCTCCATGTAATCCCTCTCTTATTTATTTGCAACAAAATAATTTGGGTTTTATCTCTCAAAAATAATTCATAATTATCTTTGAGGAAATTGCAATCTAGCCATGGAATAATTGTGAATCATATTCACAACCCAAAACAACATGTAATTCATATTGTCAATTAATTATACAATGTGTATCCAATACACATCATAATTAATCAACACATATAAATTATAATTAACTCTCTCTAATACATTATAAATCACATTTATAATATATCATGAATAATTGGATATCTCTATCCACATTATTCTTATCCAAACTAATTAAATCACATTTAATCATATTGGATAATTTCTCATACATCATGATAATTAAAACACTTTTAATTATCAAATTCTCTTTGCTTAGATCTTATGGAATTGTTCTTAAACCATTTAAGAACAATGCTATTTCTCCTCAGATACTTGGAGATAAGGACAGGGCGATTGTATTGTTCCACGTATAGTGACTTGGATGTTGAGATCATATCTCAACTCCAGATCCTATGGACCTCCCATTGATGCTTGATCAAATCAAGACCGTAGACTTAATCTTCTCATTGCATCTGAATCTCATTCAGACCAATGTCCAGTTCATGGACTAAGATTAGGTCACTTCTCTAATGAGAGGAGTCACTAAAATCCAATCCTGTTTCATCACTCCCTCGGAATGGAAGAGTCATGGTTATACAATCGTATATGATCAAATCACCCTTCAGGTATTCCTAATACCTGCACATCCTACATACTGGAAGACTCATGATCATCCTGAAGATAAAGATCACTTTTACACTGTCATCTTCAGGGTTAGATCATTAAGTTTCTCAATCTTGGTCATCGGGATTTGGTATAGATCATATGCTTTCACAAAGCATATATCTTACCTTCAAATTCATGTCATGCTTCCAAAGCATGACGACCATGCATGGAATTTGTTCAGTCCCAATACCTCATGAGTGAGCTCATGTCTCCCGGTTCACAAGTGAACCTGTATGATCCCTTTGAGAGATCGTATTACTCATATGTCCTTACATGCACACCAGCTCGCCGGTATATAGACCTTGATTAGGTCATCAACCTATTGGTCTGCCAAATGTACATACTCAGACATATAGCAATACATCTGTCTCTAGTCAGAGGATGCATGCCTATGTTGTGACAGTATTCAACGTAGGTCTTTGGTTATCTCGATCTCGTCAAGTCAACCCATTGACTTAACTAACCTGACACCTCTGAATCATTATTCCCATGCAGAGGACATGCATCTAGAGGTCAGTCAGATATTAGTCATATGAGATAGGATTGCCATCTCCCACTCAGACTGGAGATCATCACTTAATGATCATTTGATGATGCTTGATGAGTCCTCTATCTAACTCATTAGACATTCATCCTAGCATCAGCCTCTATGATCCATCCAATGAATCAACAGCTGTATGATCATCAAGTTGGCCATGGTACATAACCCTTATTGTACAGAGGGACCCTATAGTGCATTCATTCATTAATCTCAGAAGGGGAGTGAAAAATAAACAATAACTTTTATTGATAATTTATTCATTACAATAACATTTATTGTAGAAATGGTTCGCCCGGGGCTCACATTGCTAACAGGGTATTTTATTTCAATCAAACCCCACCACTTTTTTGGAGTTTTTCTTTCTTTTGCACACATTTTTTTTCCAATGTGCATATGTACAACATATCTACATGGTGCATCATATATACATAAGGACTTTTTCCTCTTGAAATAGTAGACTATATCCCTCTTTTGAAGCTTTATTGCAACCCACAACTCCTTTCTTTAGACCTCAACACCACCAGACCAAGTTGAGACGTACTTCCTTCACTAAAAGAAGACGAGAGGTTCCGCCTTGAAGTACTACCCTTATATGCTACCCCAAGTCAAAGGAAACTTCCTCCTCACCACCTCATCCGTAGAGAGCTATGTGTAAGGTGTTGGTGCAAGTAAAACCATTGTTTGTGAGAGTCATGTGTATGTTGTTAAGTGTTCTACTTAGGCTCATCAAGATGACATGTGCTCATAGCATAGTTGACTCAAAGAATTAAGTTCCAAATGGACATGAAGAGTCTTTACCCTAAGCCCTATAAGGTTCCTCTTAGAATTAGGTGGATATGATCTTAACCAAGCTCCATTTTCCAATTTAATTCCAGGATAGTTTAAATTTCAATCACGATTCATAAGAAAGTACTAGTATATACAGAAATCCTTTTATGCAAATTTTTGAAAATGTGTAAAATTTTTGGAAAATGTTTGAATGAATGCATGGATGCAGAGGTTCCTTTACACAAGGATTTTTGCAAACTTTTGTTTTTCAAACATTTTACAAAAAAATTGTACTATATACATAATTTTGATAATAAAGTATTTACAACTTTTTACACACAAAATATTTTTACAAACATTTGTACAAAAATAATTTTTATAAATAGCTATGTATGTGCAAGAAGGAATTTTATGTACAAGACAATTTTTTATGGTATTTAATAAAGTATTTTAGCCATTTTATTTATTAATACCTCACACAAAGTACGTGTTATGGCTAAAGTATATATGTAATATATACGACACCCCCTATACTTAGCTCGAACGATGTCCTCAGAGTGGATCAAGAGCGATGAAGAAGACATAACTCATGCTTAGTATAGGAAAATGAAAAAGGGAAGCTATACTACAATGACGAATCAAAGAATAGAATGAAGAGAGCTCGGTGTTTCCCCCTATACTTAGGATCAAGTAATCTTGAGTACAATAGGTTGTACATAAAGGGAAAACCGAGTGATAGGATGTACAGGGTTTACCTCCCCTATACTTATGGTGAAAGGTCCCTAAGTATTGGCGGCAAAACAGAGATAAAAAGATTCAAATGAATAATCAAGAGTCTGACACCCCCCCATACTTAGGGTAAAGTACACCCTAAGTATAGCATAATCATGAGATGCGAATGGGGTGTTGGACTAAAGAATGAAATGATATGGACATATGGATCTATACAAAGCGGAAGACAGTGATAATCAGGCATGAGATGCAATAGATGTGAGTCAAAGACCACATCTCATGCAAAATGAATCGCGACGTCAACGACCAGTGGCTCATGCTCTGGATATGGTTTGAGCCGCTACCCGTTAACACGAAGGTAGACTCAGATGACATCTCAGATATGTCAATACTCCCATTGTCATGTACCTTTCGGACCAGGTATGGTTCCTTCTACTTGCTGTGAAACTTCCCTGGAAATAATCTAAGCCCGGCATCAAACAATCATACTCTCTGATCTGGCTCAAACTGCTTATGGCTGATATGAGAAGCATGCCATTCCTTTACTCGCTCCTAGTAATGTAGGCTGCTTGAAAAGGTTGTATCTCTAAGCTCCTCCAGGGATGCCAATTCTTCCTTCATTTGATCTCCTATACTCATTGTATCCAATAATATATCTATGATAGCCCGAAGTGACTTCTGCCTAATATCATCAGGTAAATGGTAGGGCTTGTCATAAATGAGACGAAAGGAAGATGTACCCAAAGGCGTCTTGAAGGAAGTCCGATATGCTCAAAAGGTCGAGTCCAAAAGCTGTGACCCATCCTTTTGGTCTGGGCAGGCTACCTTTTGTAATATCGTCTTGATCTCCTTGTTCGATACTTCAGCAAGACCATTGGTATGAGGGTGATATGGAGTGGCTACACGATGGTCAATTCTGAACTCGCTAGCAAGGGCTTTTACCTTGTCGTTGAAGAAATGAGATCCCCTGTCAGATATCAAAACTCTAGGTAGCCCAAACCATGAAATGATATTCTTCCTAAAAAAATCTGCGAACTAGTCCTAGCATCTGCGGTTCAGGTGGGGATGGACTCAACCTAATGACTAACATAATCCACGGCCAACAGAATGTACTCAAATCCCTAACTCTTAGGTAATGGACCCATGAAATCGATGTCTCATGCGTCAAAAATCTCATAAAAGTGAATGGGTTGCATCAGCATCATATCACGCTATCCACAAGTGTCCATCCTCTGACAGTCAGTACACCTCTTCATGAATTCGTCAGAATCGTTGAAGGGGTAGGCCATCATAGGTCGGATTGGAGCAGTTTATGTGCCTTTCTTCTCCCAAAATGATGTCCCACTGCCTCCAGCTTATGGTAGTAGGTGAGGATGCTACGGTGTTCCTCTTGAGGAATGCACCGACGTCAGATACTATCCCCTCCTTCATGATAAAGGATGGGATCCCTCCAATGGTATGACTTGGCCTTCGCTAGGAAGGTCTCAAGTTGCTTCCTGGGCCAACCTTGTGGAACTTTCTTGGCAACAAGATAGTTCACAATATCAGCATACCACAGGAATGAGGCAATAGTAAGGATTGTCTCATCTGGGAAGGTCTCAGAAATAGGATCAGTCTGCTCAGATTCCTCAAGATGCTCTAATCGGAAGAGATGATCTTCCACCACATTCTTAACTCCAGGTTCATCCTTAATCTCAATTTCAAACTCCTGGAGTAGAAGGATCCATCTAGTCAGTCTCGCTTTGGCATGCTTCTTTGTCATGAGGTACCTGATGGCGGTATGATCAGTAAAGATAGTCACTCTAGATCCAATGATATATGATCTCAACTTATCCAAGGCAAAAACTACAGCTAGCATCTCCTTCTCAGTGACAGTATAGTTCCGTTGCACGGCATCCAATGTACGGCTAGCGTAGTGAATGGTAAAAATCACTCCATCCTCCCTCTATCCCAGCACGGCCTCCACGGTAAAATCGGAGGCATCCGTCATGATCTCGAATGGGAGATACCAATCAGGCGGCTGAAGGAGAGGAGCCTCAACAACTAGACTCTTAAGAGTCTCAAATGACACAAGACACTTATCATCTATAATGAACTCGGTGTCTTTACTCAACAGATCAGTCAACGGTCAGGAAATCCTGCTGAAATCATGAATGAATCGTCGGTAGAAACCAAAGTGCCCCAGAAAAGATTGTAACTATCTCAAGTTGGAAGGTGGATTGAGTTTCCTGATAATATCCATCTTGGTCAGATCAACCTGCATGCCCCTGTTGGAGATGATATGGCCAGGCACTGTCCCTTGAGTCACCATGAAGTGACTCTTCTCCCAAGATAGAACAAGATGGACCTCAATACAGCTCTGAAGGACACTGTCTAGGTGGTCAAGACAAGCATAAAACCCATCGCCATAGACCGAAAAATCATCCATGAAGACCTCTAAGCAGTCACCCACCATCTCCGAAAAGATGGACAACATGCACCTTTGGAATGTCATCGGATGGTTACATAGACCAAATGGCATTCGTCTGAAAGCATACGTCCCAAATGGATAGGTGAATGTAGTCTTGTCCTGGTCTTCGAGCATAATGGCCATCTGATTGTAGCCGGAGTACCCGTCAAGAAAACAGTAATGAATCTTCCCAGCTAGACTCTCTATAATTTGATCAATAAAAGGCAGCGGGAAATGATCCTTCTTGCTTGCCTAATTCAATCGTCTGTAATTCACACATACCCTCAAAGAAGTGAGTACCCGAGTAGCTATCTCCTCTCCAGACTCACTCACAACTGTAGTGATTCCCGTCTTCTTGGGCACCACATATAATGGACTAACCCACTTGGAGTCGGAGATGGGGTAGATAAAATCGACGCTCCACCATTTCAAGATCTCCTTCATGACAACCTCTCAAAGGTTCAGGTTCAGCCGTTGCTGGAACTCACGCGATGACCTAGCATCTTCTTCGAGATAGATATGATGGGAGCACGGGACCAGACTTATCCCCTGGAGATCAGCTACACTCCATCATATTGCCTTGCGGTTCCTTTCAAGAACCTCCATCAAACGCGATTCTTGCTCTCCAGTCAAATTTACTGAGATAATGATTGTGTACATATCATGCTCACCTGCAAGGAATATATACTTCAACGACTTCGGCAAGGGCTACAACTCTGGGCAATTGGGAGCTGGCAAATCTGGACTCTGAAAAGTCTGAGTGAAGGAGACCAAATCCGTGTGGGAGAACTCTCATTGATCATGAAAATCCGATGTAGACTGCTCCGCTGGTGTATTTGTGCTCTGTATCAGATTAGTCTTTACCCTAGCTGCTGGCTCTGTAGGAATTAGATATGGTATCAACTCATCAAACTCTGCCCAATCAATATCTGACTCCGAGGGATCTGAATCTAAATCACAAGGAAAAGAAACTGCCTCACTATCCAGAACGTGGTCTGCAACCTCGAATGTGTCCTCTACCAAGAGTGTGCTCTCCAAGCTCTCCTTTGTTGAAACATGTGACTCAATAGTATCTGAATGTGAGAGGATGGCTTGTGAAATGGGATCAGACTAAGCGGCTTCATCATCGGTAATCACAAAATCGCACTCCTGGTGGACGTCTCACTTTGCCTCTGCCATCTTCTCTGACTCGTTGAGCTGCTCTAAGCAGGCTGAATCTCGCACTCTGGTCTCATCGATTGTCTCTATTTGTATACTCTCACCCTCGATGTGAAAGTAAAAGGGCATCCTACAATGATGGGGGTATCGGTCACAGACTCAGGGATCTCCATGTCCAACACAACGAAGTCCATTGAGAATTTTTCAGGCCCTGAATTGTGACGACCACATCCTTCAACAATCCCTTCGGCCTCTGGACAGATCTATCAACAAATTGAAGGACTGTCATGCTCTATCGAAGAGGGACAAACTTAAATCGGTCGAGTAAGGGTGTCGGAAATAGGTCGATGGAAGAGTCGCTGTCTAATAGAGTCCGATCGAATATCTGCTCATGGATATGACATCTGACATAGGGAGCTCATGCATCTGGCCTCTTGACTGGCAGACGATTCTGAATGGCGAAGCATGTGCCATGAGTGAGCACATGGATCTCTGCATGGTGGTTCCTCTTCTTCCTGCGAATGGTAGTCTTCTCTCTAAGGTTCCTATGGAAGAGA
The DNA here is from genome assembly GCA_037367405.1 of Ottelia alismoides. Taxonomy (NCBI): domain Eukaryota; kingdom Viridiplantae; phylum Streptophyta; class Magnoliopsida; order Alismatales; family Hydrocharitaceae; genus Ottelia; species Ottelia alismoides. Next base: position 432,962 of record JAZKJV010000928.1, read on the forward strand.
GGGATGTGCTCAAGTGTCTCCTGTAGAGTCAACTAAATCTGAAATCTGTCTATCATCTGCTGGCTGAACTCTAATTGCTGAGATTTTTTTGGATTTTCTTTTTTATTACCCTTAGCCAAGCGTAGTGCTTGGGGGAAGGGAATGGTTGAGCCCTCCTCAAATAGAGGGCTAGGAATGGGTTCCTGTTGCTAAGACGAAATAGAATCCATACAAACATCACCAATCATCGCATATGGACTCGAAGATAAAGAACCCTTTCCTTTATTATTTTTTTGGATTTTTCTAAATAGTCTCGACATACAGAAACAGTAGGAAATGAAATTAGAATAGAAGGGGTGGTCTTAGTACCACCCACGACATATGGACTCGCGGCATCAGTACCGCTCTCTGGCTTAGCATCTGAATGGCTAGTGGCATCAGCACCACCTTCTGCAACTGTTGAAGCGATGACCTCGATACCGTTGGTTGGATCTACATCCTTGTTGGCATCAGTACCACCGTTATCATCATCATCATCATCATGAGCGGCATCAGAATCGCTCTCCTCCTCGTCTGGCTCTCCTGAGTCCTCATGTGTCATCGCTCAGACGAGGTACCGTCAGCTGGAATCCTATCGCTCCTAAGTGTGACAAAGTCAGCATCAAATGTATATGAAGCAATATCACCCAAAGAATCACTAGGAGTGGTGGTCTCTGTGAACTGTACCTGCTCAGACTTTCTCTTCAAATTATTCGGGTTGGGCTCGATCTGAGCAGGTACAGTGGCCTTGCCCTTGATGATCTCCCTCATCTTCTAACAGAACTCGTCCATCTCCCGTCTAAAAGTGGCTTGCTGCTCAGAAATAAGGCGGGTCAAGTCATCAAGTATTGGGTTCTCATAGGCTGGCCCATGAGAACCGGATGGGTTGCCTCTCTGGAAGTGAGGCTGCTGCTGGGACGGATGAGGGGGATACTCCTGAGAGTACTGTTGAGGCTGCTGCTGCTGCTGCCTCCACGACCGTCCCTATTGGTAGGGATGAGGACCCTGCTGGTAGTGCTGTTGTGGCTATGGGAACTGGGACTGTTGCTGCTGGCTATACTTCCTACCCTGAACTGGAGGCTGTTGCTGGGAAGAGGCACCTCCAGCTGACCAACGGAATCCGGGATGGTCTCGGTGGATCCCAGGCTGTGGTCAATCGTACCGAATCCCGTTAACGTCCATCAACGGCTCCTGCTCACAAGGAGGTGGGGGAAGGACTGCCAGGAGCTGATCCTGCTGGTACACCACCATCTGAGTGTCTTGAGACAGTGGTGGCTGGAAGTACTGCTGCGGCTGCTAGAAAGATTCCACTTGAACATGATGAACCTGTCTGTGTTGGCTGGAGTGTTGGGTCGAGCGGCTGCTGCTAGAATCTACCCGTGACCTGAGACTAGGCTGAGGAGTCATCTGTGCCTCCTAGAGATACATGATCTAGGTCTTCAGGTCACTCAACATCTGTGCCATCCGATCCATCTGTGACATACCCTGACACTGCTTCTTCTCAATGAGCTCGATGCGGTCCAACTTCTCACTGATGATACCCATATCAGCAACGGATGCTCTGCTTGTGTTTCTATTGCTGATGAAGTGGACAGACCTGCATCGATCCGTGCGATCCTCTAGTAGGACGCAACCTGTGGATGGGGCTTCCCTTAAGTGTAAAGATGGGTCTGGGACATGATAGTGTAGTTCTTAGCCATCTCCTTGTAGATAGCCCAGACTTGATCCTCATCCTTGGCAAAATAGGATCCCCCACAAGATGCGTTCACGAGCCCCCGTAGCTCTGGTGTCAGCCCACAAAAGACGCTCTGCACTAAGTTAGGCTTGGATATGTCATGATGCAGATATCGGTCAATAAGCTCTTTGAAGCAGTCCCATGCCTCATGAAACTGCTCGTTGGGAAGCATGGAGAAGTTGTTGATGAGGGCTCGCACTGCATTCATCCGACCGAGTGGGTAGCACTTATTCAAGTACTCATTTCGGAGTTGTTCCGATGATGTCACGTACCTCCCTAAATGCTTCAGTCAATATGCTTCTCGGTCAATAAGTTTGAACGGAAATGCCATCATCTTTATGGTATCCTCGTCCACGAATCGATCGTGGACCATGCTGCACATCATCTCAAACTCCTGGAGATGGAGGTGTGGTTCCTCGGTGGCTAGCCCGTGAAATCTGGGCAGTAACTGGATAGTCTAAGGAGGGAGCTTGAAGTCTCCTAGAATGGCAGGCAGTTGAATCCAATGATGTGTTAGAGTTGCACCAGAGTTGTGCAACTTTCTCATGGGGCGTGTTGGTCGGACTGGCTCCACTAGCTCATCTGGAAGTGATCCATCTCCTTCTCCTCGCTCTGGAATGTCTCCTCCTCCAACGGCTGCTCTCTGTCTGCTTGCATCTGAGCCACCTCCCTACGCATGTCGGCCATGAAAGCCCCCTGATCTCTAATCTGTCGTTGCATAGTCTCTAGGGAGGCTAATAGGGTGTTGTTGATGGCACACTGATCAAGAACATAAGTGTACGTCTGGTTGGATCCATCACTGCACTCCTCATTGTTGGCCATGATCTCTACAAAGGCAAAAGATCCGAACTCAGGTGCCATCAAATGATACATCTACTGCGGTCTCTGCTCTATCACTGCGGGACGGTAGAAGGGTAGTCGAGGGAGAACATGGCAGAATCAAACTCGGGTTCGGAGAGTGGGTCCGGGCTCTCACGAACCAACCTAGATGAATGGGGCAGAGTGCTCGAAAGCAATGCAACCAAAGGCTTCCTAAGGGATCTCCGGCCCATCATCATGATGTGGAGAGGAAGGCGGATGAGATCTGGAAACAAACAAGATTAGGAAAAACAAACCCCCAATTCACCTACTCAACACTGAGATGATGACCGTAAAAGTCCGGTCTTTTATCTTGTCGATTTTATTAGGTGATAATTCGGTCTTTCAGAAAGGTTAAGCGAGCTGGTAGGAACCCAATGCTCTCAACAGACAGACCCATATAAAAGATCGGTAGTCTGCCAAGAGTTCGGGTGTGGCTATATCCTAGTGTGCATGTAATTCTCTCGCTCATCCAAACCAAACAAGGAGGGGATTACTCTCCCAAGACAATTTTTCGGTGAATGTCTTTTATGATCAAGTATGTTTAGCAGTCTCAACTTTATGGTTGTTCTTTTTAGGTCTTTATCAGTAACAAACAACGCCTAACGAATTTTTCGATCTCCTGGTTATTTTAAGTCCAAAACAGGGGGAGAAGTCGAAAAAGCCGATGTCGAGCAGAGTAAGAAATGCGTACCTGACTCCAGCTCTCTAACATGCAGGGTGATCCATGCATAAATTAAAAGACAAGAATAAAACTACATATATGATGCAAGAAGAAAATGGCCTTAGACGAAGCAATTTCTACACGAGAAGAACAATAGCTACCTAATCAGATCAAGTCAGGAGTCCGATCTTGGGAACCACTCGGTGCCTGCCACAATGGGTCCTGCCAGCGTTGTATGTGGTTCCTTGCGGCATGTGGACTCGGGTCTAATTAAACTAACCTTTTCTTGTGATTTAATTAATTAGGTCCAATTAATGATCTATAGGTGCAAGCAGATAATTAGAGTTGGATCTTACTTAATTACGCCACAATCCTTGAAATTTCTAAGTCTAGGGGCCAAATCCTTCGAGAATCAAAATGAAATAAAATGCAATAAAACAAAACCGATGAAAACCACGATGAGGTCCCCCGAGCACACCGGTGCTCGGCGAAACAAACCCCGATATGCCAAGTCCAAACAGTCCATAGTGTGAGTCCATGTATTATTACAATAATAATGGAGCTAAAAGTTCTAAACAACACAAATCCTTCAAATCTTCTGCTCCTGTTGCTCGATGAAGAAACGAGCTGCCTCTGCTTCGCTCGGGTGTGCCGACACTCCTAGGAATACCGCCCTCACTCATCGGGCTCCCATCGGAAGAAAGAGAGAAACAGAAAATATGTCAGATCACAGTTAGAAAATCAAACACTATAAGCAAATAAAGAATCAAGAAAACCGACTACTAAGCCGTGCTCCCCGGAAATGGAAGCGTTCTGATGAGCGGCCCGAGCGACTAAGGTTAAGTGATATCAAAGGTCGTTGCGACCTCAACCACTTGAACCGGGCTCAATGAGAAAAATGTAGACCACCAACAAAATCAATCCCTAATAAAACAAGGCATGTGGTCTTCATAATTATTTAACATGGTATAGCTACCAGGGTCGAACATAAGGAGCACAGAATGAAACCTACGAAGTAGTCAAGTAATCCAAGAAATAAATGTATTTTTGGTGGTTTTAAATTTTTTATTTTTTTATGATTTTATATTAAGAAAAGAAGTAAGTAAATGAGTAAAAAGGCATACTCAAGCAATTAATTAAAGGCCTAAAAGTACTCAAAAATTAAAAACAAGAATATTTTTATGTTTTTAAAATATTCAGATGTTTTTGATTATTTTATGGGATTTTTGGATTTTTATATAGTTTTCTAAAAATGAAAGAAGGCCAAGAACAACAAGCAATGTACATTCTGGATATAAAGGAAAATTAAAACTATTTAAAATAATTGTAAAATCCTAACAGTAATTTTATGTGGAAGTATAAAATAAAATCTACATACAAGAACTGAAAATACATTTTTTAGATTTTTTTTGTAGAATTTTTAATGATTTTTAGGAGGTTTTTAATCTTTTGTAATTTTTTTGGTGTTTTATAAAAGATAATGGAATAGAAATCACATTGAAATAAAAACAAGACAAAATAAGCACAAACAATTTTTTTAGAATTTTGGAAGGTATTTTTAATCGAATTTTGGATGGGAAGGACCTTGAGTAATGGGTGGACCTGAACCTAGTGGAGGAGGTTGGGGAGGAATCTGAGATTGGCCAGGACTATGATGATGGGTAGAGGATTTTGAGTGGGTTGGCGAGAGCGTGTAACACTTCGAGGTGTTTCTACTAAAGAAATGTAATGTGCATACTGCGAAGGGACCTCTACGCCAGTATCAAGCATATAAGAAACAAGCCTTGCGACAATTCAAACGCTACATGCAACAGGATGGCAGGGAGTGCTAGGAGGTTTTACATAATAGGAAGCAAATGTTCCGGCACAAATTAGAATGCATATAATTGCTTATTCACTCACATCATTACCCCATCATATGTTGAAACAAGATCCTAATAACAAGTACCATAACAAAGTAGAGTTTTTAATTGCAACATACTTGGTATCATTCTTTAGGATTGCTAATGTTGGAAAATGAAGTGCACAGAAAGCTTCTAATTCCTCCACCTCTTCTTTGCCACCACCAAAATAACAAAGAATATGCGGCCATGTCAATTTCAAACCTTAGATGGAAGGCTAGATATCTAAAATTTTTGTTGGGCCCCTTCTTCTTGCTTGAATTTATTGATTCTGGCAAACTAATTAAATTTTGTTCAATATGCCCTGAGAGCAACGTATGTTGATGTAGTCTTTGCATATGTAAAGCACAACGTCGCATATTTTATCAACAAATTGTAGGGCTAGAAATTTACATATGCATCAAATTTTCTAGAAAGATCCCTCTATTAGACAAAAAAGGCAGATGAGAAATTATAGGAACAAACTTTTAATATAAGTATTTTGTATATGGACTACGAAGTACTTCAGGAAGCACATACTTTTCAAGTTAAATAACCACCCGCCCAAAAGTTTGTATAACGGTAGATTGATCAAAATTTCATATAGTAACAAACTTATATAACAAATGAAAATGCATGGTTTATAAGAAGAAAACTCATGTGAAAGCAATAATAGGCCAAGGACCATTGCATGCATCTATCTTGTTACTTTTCAAAACCTATTTTCAGTGTTAAGGAACTGCCTCCTTCCCCCAGAAATAAAATCAACATGTATCTGTTATTTACCTAGTATTTATTGAATAATTTGTTAAGGATATCTTAGAAGATATATTAAGCATGCACTAATTGAGCTTAATCTTCCAAACCATATGTTAATGATGCAAGCTACTTCCTGACTAGTATACATTACATGCAAATTAAATGGTATTGGATCAAATGCTAAGTGGTTGCCAAAACCAACAAAATGAACAACTTCGTTCTTGAGTAGGATGGGGAGAACCTTTTTTACAAAGAAGCTTAGTTTTGCCTCTTTTATTACATTAGAATCTGTCAAGTGAAAAAATATGCATTGATTGTTAGACACTAGAAAAATTTGTTATAGCTACAAAAGACATTTATAATAGTTTAATTCATGTCAATCCTCAAATTTTTAAAAATAGTGACAGATGCTTACCATACTACCAATAGCTTCCAGGTTAAGAGATTGCAGATTTACAAGAAGCTTCTTCACAATCTGTCCATCATCTTTCAAGTAGTTGGTAAAAAATTCTTCCTGATATATATCGGCAAACTGGATAAGAAAACACATAACTAATATGGTTATTTTTTATTTGTGCCCAATCACCAAGAAAGAAAAATAACATCAATAAAACAAAAACAACATAAATTTATAGTCAAAAGAGAAAGTTATAGAAAATTTTGTCAATTACATCGGAGCAATTATATGGGAAATTGAAAAGGTTCTTCTTTTGCATGTACTGCCCAATACAGTGAAATCCAGAGAGAAGAACCCCTTAGAGAGGGGAAGCGACGACCAAGAGGCAGAGGCGGCAACATAGAGTCGGAGGCAGCAACTGAGAGGCAAAGAAGGTGGTGGACAGGGGATGCGGTGATCGAGAGGCAGAGGTGAAGGTCGAGAGACAGAGGAGGTGGCGAAGAGGGGAGGTGGTGGCCGAGAGGTGGAGAGGGTGGATGCGAGTAAGGAGGGGGAATTGGAAGGAGTTCAACGAAGGGAGGGGTTGGAAAATTTTAGGGCATGGATTGGTGGGTCTAAAAATTTCGTCGAGGGGTTGGGAAAATTTAGGACTTGGATTGGCGGGTTAAAAGATTTCGCCAAAATTTGCTACCATAATATGACTATATTGTTGTCATAATGTGGTCGCAAATCTTTACTACCACATTTAATGACTATAGCTAGTCTTAAAAGCAGCTACTGAAGGTAGCGACTACAATGTAGCGATACTGTTGTCGCAATATAGTGGCTATAGATCTTGCGACTAAATTATCATCACACGTAGTAGCAATAGTGTGGACGCAAAAACTATATTTTCTTGTAGTGAAAGAGACACATCCCGATGCACTTCTAGTAAAACAAGTGCAGATGGCTCAAACCTCTTTTGACAAACATACTTATGAGCAACCAAATTTATATGTTTTGAGTTAATAAGGCACTCAAGAGAATCTGTGTTCCAATGAGAGGTAGAGAAGAAAAACACAATTCTAATCCATCCTCGTTTGGCCTTTCATCTACTCATTTAAGTCTGCTAACTAAAGAAATGGTGGATTGAATGAAAGAATAGATTTAATCCCTAGTGATGAGGATTAGGTCCATAGGAGAGTCTCTTGGACTATAACTTTGGGTGATATTTTAACTCAAATCTTTTAAATGCAATCAACATATAATGACATACCTCTTACTATATATGTATAAACACAGTGTCTAGTGATTAGAGAAGTTGAATTCCTTCTGATTAAGACCTAGCTAAACTTAGAACTTTATGACCACTAAAACTGAGAGTTTTGAATTGATCAAGTCTTGTATTGCACATGCACAGTCAGGGAGTCAACTAACTTATTAACTCTTCATTTGCTCGAGGACGAACATAGCTTAAGTATAGGGGGAGATAAATCAAAAATTTATCATCATAATATAGATTTATTATCCTCTTAGCTTAAGTCTTTCCTAAGTAATAATTAACAACTGATCCTCTATAATTAATTAACACTAATTAATTTATATAAATAAATATATTATTGTACCTATATTTTATGTGCCTCTTGATTAATAAAAACCAGTTTAATATTATTTATAACTAATTTAACATTTAATATAAATTAAAAATACATAAAAATAATAAAAGAAAAATAAGTGTTTTTAATACATAAAAATATTTACAAAAAATATTATTATGTATATATACTGTAATTTCACTTTGAATTCTATATGAATGAGATCTACAGCTTTCATGTTGAACACTTTTTCCAATTCATTCTCTAACTAATTCTTTTAAATTTTATAATACATCAAGAGAGAGTTGAATTAGGTCTGGAAGCGACAAAGAAGAGTCAGCCTGCAACTAGCAACTAATAGTAGCGGGGAGCCCGAGTGGGTATTAGCAACCACTGTCTCCTCCGCATCAAAATCATCACGGATCGCTACTGAACTCTGTCAATTCCCTTATCGACGCGCCTAGGGTGCCGAATCCTAGGTCCCTGGTCCAGTGATCAGTTGAGTCAGTAGGCAGTCAGGTCTTTCATCGAAAGAAAGCACTACGGTTGATGTCTTCAGATCTTGTCCAATCTTCTCTTGCCACGTCACCCACTACTTTATCCTCAGCCGGCCACATCTGAGACCGTGTGATCATTTAATCAGATGTCTCGGGTTTATCCCTTCTCGCCTTGATGAGGACTACTTGATATGATGATCAAGCGACTCCAATTAGTCCACATGCACCAAACTTAGGGCAGCTGGATCTTAATCTAATGAAGCCTGAGTCATCTTCTTCCCCGTACCCTTTCATCCCTTGCTCTCGCCGGTTGCTCAACCACTCTCTTCTACAAAATGTATCAGCCTCTTCACGTGAGGGAACCACCTCCGTCGAACGTCATTCCCTTCACATGACTCCTCTCATCTTCACGTAACCTCCAAACCTCTCCATAGACATCACCTGACCTCTTTATAGGCAGTTGAAACCACATGAAAAACAACTTGGAACCATTATCGTCTCCTTTGAATATTCTATCACTACCCAATTTGGCGACCTATCAGCTCTTGAAAGAGGCTTTTCCAAGCTTTGTTCTCCATCCCAGTGACAATGATATCGAGTGATTGAAAGCGACGATGGATCTCAGCCTTTGGTGAGATCCTTGGCGATTTCAGCCAAGCTGCAACACCTTGATTTATTACTCGAGCTTCAAGGCAAGCCACCCTTGTAAAGCGAAGACAAGGAGCATTCAAAGCTTCATACCTAGGCTGGTGTTCCATCTCCTTCTTCTTCCTTTGCATCTTTTGAATAATATCCGTGTTTATAAACCTTTATTCTCACATTTTATTTGCTTCACACACAAACCATCACTTCCATTCGATCATTGATTCATCATCGGCATGAATTCTACATTCACGCATGCTCCTTGGTGATCTTTCTCTACTTCTCCATCTTTGTGAACAACTCGATCTATTCTTATTCTTAAACAGAGGAAGAATCCAGTTAGGGCTCAGCTCTTCCCCCATTGAGAGAGTCTCCATTACACGGTGTTCCATATCTAATAGATTTCCCTAGGTCTTTTCTATTGCACTAACACAAGTAGATGTCAAGAAAGCTTGAATGGTTGGAAATTTTAAGTGCTTTCGGCCAACCCTTTCCCTTTGATGAGACTCAGTTGATATCGCACTCTAGATTTCCCATCTCATTCTTAGGTAATGTATCTTCTTCGTTGGAGCTTTACAAAGCTTCCTCGACCTTCAAAGTCCTCAACCATCTGAGGTGTAGCATGATAGACCTCATTGAAGCCCAACCCGACCTATGCCTCTTATGGAGGAGGTGGCTGAGCAAGATAAAACAATAGTCATTGAATTATATCCATTAGCCTTCATCGAACGACAATGGATCTTCCACGTAGCATAACCAAGGAGATGATTTAGGCATGAGGTTTGGAGCACCTGAGCCAACAACAACGTGCCAAGTAGCATCAAGCCTCGATCATCTCCCGAACCTCATGTCATGTGACTTCAGTCACGTGGATCAGAAAAATTATAGATACGACCCTCTGAGTCATTGGAATTACAGAGAAGTCCCTACCTATGGTGAAATTACAAAATATTCTAGACAGTTCTTAGATTTGCATTTTATCCCCATCAAGATCCTTAGGTCTATATCGAGTTTAAAATTTGATCTTTTCATTATTTATCACTCATTAAAATACCTTGAGTTTTATTTAATCATTCTAATATAATTAGGAGCTTTGAAAAAATTATTGGATAATTAATCTAATTATTAAATAAACATTTAAAGTATTATTATGATGTTAATCATATTACGTGTTTAAATAATAATAGACTGACTTGGTTGATAAATTGGAGATTAATGATTAGACTATTTATTGAATTGGTTCTTTATTAGTTGTTCAAATTATTTAATCAATTAATCTTGAGTTCATTTGTGTGTTTGTGCATTTTCTTTTTGTGTTGTATTATCATTATTGATTCCATCAGAATATTTGTATTTAAAAATCTAAAGAAGCATGCATTGCATTTTATTTGCATAACTTGATCAAGATCCACTCACTAATCACTTAATTAAATATTAAATATTTAGAGTAGCTCAACTAAATGCTTGTATCCTTGTGTTCGACCTTGTAGTTATCCATGATAAATTAAATTGAGTTCTCTTCAAATAAATCTTTTGACTCGGTTCTTATTGATTGACGATTGACCATATTACAATGAGTGATTCTTAACATAGACAATTAGTCATTAATCAAATATTAAAATTGGGTGGATTTTAGTGACTCCACTTTGAGGCTAAATGAATGAGAAGTAATGATTAAATATGAATTCATGGAACTAATTCTAAATCTAATAATTAGAAAATTGATCTTAAGGAATTTATAGTCAATTAGAGAAATTGATTCAATGTATGACTGAATCAGATAACTAAGAATGGTGTGAATCATGATAACTCAGAGAGGTGTCATTAAATCTAAATATCAAGCCATTATACATGGTTTTATAAAATCTCCATGAAATTATCTCCAAGTTCTCTTGAATGATGCACACAATATAAGTAGATATTGTATACTGAGAAATTAATTATAAAAAATTATTATTTTCATTGGTAAAATAATATCTAAATATGTGAATATGATATATATTATTGGTATTAATTTAATATGGGTGTGGATCCATAATAAATAATATTAAAATGAACATAATAAATATTTATTTAGGACATGTGGATATAATTCACATAATTTAATAAATGTAAATTAGATTTACATTTTATTATGTACTAATGAATTAGATTTATTATTTGGTTGTATGTATAGTTGTCTTATTTTGGTTGATGTAATAAATTGTTTAAAGAAAACAATTAATTTCATAGTTGTTATGGGCTAATTCCTTATAGGATTTGATTTAGATGGAAGAGAAATTGATGGAGAAAAGTCTATATAATTGTCTATATATGGACATCTACTATGGAGCCAAGAAATGAGAAATTTTATTTTTCTTCACCCATTAATTCAAGTTAAAAAGAGAGTCTTATCGGAAGTCGAATTAATTTAATTCAAATTTCTGTAAAGAGATAGTCTTGTATGAAATAGGATTAGAATTAAGGAAGAGATAGAGTGCAATATGCCGATTCTCTACTCTCCCCATGTAGCCATATATACTAATATCAAGTGAGGGGCATGGCCTCTCTTGGCTTCATTCAATTCGAGTTCAACAAGTGATCTCCATTCTTAAGAATCAAGAGGAGAAAATGGACAAGAAAGGTTTTATCCTTTTTCTCTCCCCTTGGCCCTCCCCATAGCTCCACCAAAACCTCGTACCATTTACCATGCAGCCTTTATTTCCCTCTCCATCAGCTCGACTAATTAATAGAGGATCGTTATTACTCTTTATGCTCTGTGACCTTGGATAAAGACTCAATTTTGTGAGACAAAATCAAGAAGTAATATATCTTTCTAAATCTCTTTTGGTGTAGAAGATCAGTGGAGATCAATTGTCAAGTTCACAGAAAGATTTACAGGTCATCGTTGTGTCTGTGAGTGCCTATGCTAGTGGGATGATACTTGTTTTTGGAGGTATCTTATTTTAAAGACACACACGTAAAAGTTATATTCCTATACTCTTGTGGTTTGCAAAAGTGTACGTAAATAATTTCCATTATCATGTGGTTTCACAATTACTATCAAACTTGTTCTTATATAATTCCAATATCTCTAATACAAAGGCCATCCTTCATTTCAAATTTGATTCGTGATTGCTATATTTTTGTGATGTATGGGGTCAATCATCTCTTCATTTTATGCATCAATGTCTCACTAGTTTTTTATTATGGACCTAATTGAGAGATACCATGATAGAGTAAGTGTACCTCATGAAGTATTTAATGATTTTCTATTCTCCCCACTAGAGCACCTTAAGTTCATTTTCCAACAAACAACAATCAGACATTTTTTACATGAGAATAGCATGATAAGTGCATCCCATGCATCTTTTGAGTAGTGAATTCTCAGATGTGCTTGATCATATCATCCTTGATCATCGTCTAGAGCACACAAATCATTATCACATTCTTGATCTTCCATTTCCTCAATGCATCCTCCTATTTTGCTAATGGTGGCTTTATGTCGACACAACTAGTAACCTCCCAATGGTTCTCTACTTAAAGATAGGACTCGATGGATGCGTTCTAGGAACTAACTTGTAGTTCTTCAACTTCTTTATGGAGTCGATAGAAAAAAAATGATGTCCACCATTTCTATCACAAGATCTTCCCTATCTTGTAGAAAAAAATAGTCCTTGACCAAATTGGCTTCACAATGCCAGTCCGTGAGTGGCTTGACCTCTCCTTATAATATCTCAAGGAACAACCTAATTTATGAACAAAAAGCTCCTCTTACTAACTTCTATTGAACATGTTTATGCATTTTTAGAGAATAGAGATGGATATATTTATCTTATGCGCACAATTTGACTCAAAGAAAATGTTGTAATATACTAGTATTTCAAAAATACAACACATATACACTACTTTTATACAATAGCCAATCAACTCTTTATCAAACACTAATACTCGACCATTACAACAAATTACGCAAACTCAACTCTCCTCTCATCACTTCTCTCTTGCTTTGTTGTCTTCACTTGATGCCAATAAACAATGGATCCACAGCTTATGTATAGTTATGTTACTACAAGGAAAATAAGTTGTGACTACAGGGGATTGTGGTCACATAATTGGATCTGACCACAACACTTTCTGGCTTGTAGTCATAGCCACAAGTTTCATCACAAGGGTTTTCTAATCATAAATATACCGCGGACACAATAAGTAATCAAAAAAGTTGTTGTGGCTATTCTTCCGACTTGAATGTCCTCATTATATTTTTGAAGACTTTGGTCATAAAATTGTGGCTACATGAAGTACGAGTTACATAATTACTATGACCACAAGTTTCTGTAGCCACATTCTCTGACCACATCTCATTTTCCTTGTTGTGTGTTCTTTGAGTCAAATGGGCTTCCACCCAAAAAATCATAATTTAAACATCACCGGCTACCATTTACTAAAAAAAAATCCAAACTTAGTTCACAAGATCATAAGCCATATTTTTAAACGAGCGAAGTAATTTCATAAATAATTAAATCTGGGATTCGCAAGCTGGCTTCGTGCCTGCCACGTTAAACGAATTGCCAATTTCCCTCTCAGGCAGTTCTTTTTCATAGTTACTTATCTCGTCGTATTTATTCCTAATGATCCTGCTTATTTAGGTCAACTAATATTGTCTCCAATGGGTTCCAGTGGCGATCAAGGGATGGGAGAACATCTGCGTTTATCTCTTAGGTTGACTCTAGTGATATTATCATTGGCGTCGGTAACTTCTGTTCGTGGACAATCGTCTTCCGGTGGACATTTACTCTTACATCATTTCCTTAAATTCTTAAGCTTAAATTTAGTTGGTAGTTGACATTGTTATGCCCAAATATAGATATCCTACCTGGTTATAAATATTAATCCAATTCAATACACTGTGATCACCAGCTGAAATTGGTACTTACTTAATGGTTGGTGGTCGAATGTAATTAAAGTTTATCGTCCTTGTTTTTGAGGTTCGTGGTATCGTGTATTTACTTCATGGTGTGTGACTGCGATGCTGCTTAGAGTTCATAAGCATAGATTGCGGCAAGCCTGAAGGTCAGTCCTACAACAACACCTACATGGGGATGCTGTACACTTCCGATTTCAACTACACGGACGCAGGCGAGATCCGCAAAGTTTCCGCCGATTATCTCAATCTAGATTACCCACTGGATGCCTTTGACCTGAGGAGTTTCCCCAACGGTACCAGAAACTGCTATTCAATACCTGTCAAAACTGGGAAAAAATACCTGGTGAGATCTGTATTCATGTATGGAAACTACGACGGACTAAACCGCATACCACGGTTCGATATCTATCTTGGCATCACATTCTGGGAATCGGTTTCCTTAACGGATGTCGCGGCTTATGCTGCCCACGAGATACTGACCATGGCAACCTCGGATTCAATTTCTATTTGTCTGATAAATACAGGCTACGGAACGCCTTTCATATCGTCCCTCGAGTTGCGTCCTCTGCCCGACGACCTTTACGTGCAAATCAACTCTACCAGAGCACTAGGAAGGGTTGGGAACTTCAATTTTGGAGGAACAATTGATCTCCGGTAAGGTGTGAAAATCCATCAACTTGAGCCTTTCCAGAAGATACAAAACTGATAAGATTGAATATTGCTTCTAAATGCAGATATCCAAATGATCCTTATGATCGATCCTGGAAAGCTTATACTAAAGCAGAATGGAAATCGATGAGTACTAGGTTTGGTGTAACTTCAATTAGGGGCTACGAACCTCCGTCGGACGTCATGAGCACGGCAGTAACTCCTACGAACAGCTCGTCATTGAAAATTGGTTGGGCGGTTTCAAGGATCATGGAATTTCCGATCTTGTATGTCTTTATGTACTTCGCGGAACTTGAAGAACTCAAGCCGAACCAAACTAGGATCTTCAACGTCTATATAAACAATGAGCTATGGAATGGTCTGTGCGGCAGCTATATATTGTGAGCCATAGAGTTGTTTTATTGTGAGTATTTTTTTATGGTCTGTGCGGCAGCTATATATTTGGTCTCCAGTGGACCTAGAGTTATTTTATCGTAATTTTTTTCTAAAATATGCATGATGTGGAATAAGATGTTAAGATTAGGGTCATATATATTAGGATCGGAAATCTTAATAGGATGGGACTCCTAATCCTTATAGTAATTGAGTTGTATTTTATTTATAGTCCTATTGGGAATAAGACTATGGATTGTATATGGGCTATATAAAAAAGGAGGTGGAGGTATTGCCTCACCACCATAGCAAGAGGGAAACCACAAGGGAAAAGAGAGAGAGGAGAGAGAGAGAGAGAAAGATAAGCGAGCAAGGGACGAAGGGTTCATAAGCCCAATATACGGTATCCGAGAGGAGATGATACCGGTGGGTCGTGTTGCCATCAATTGGTATCAGAACTTAGTTCGACGATAGTGAGGGATACAACACGTGGATCAGAGCAAGATTCGACGTCGAGGAGACGACGCAACAAGTGTGCTTTCTTCAGAGGCAGTTAAGATCTAACGGTTACGGTGAACCGTTGAGATCAGGAGCATCCGGAGTCCGGTTGAAGTGATCCAAGAGTCCAGATAGGGATTTTTGCAAACTCTGGACGAGTTGGACGGTTCAGATAGGGAGGATTCTGCTTTGATTTTTCAGATCATACAAGTAAGTACGATAAGAAAGTGATGTCGAATTTTACATCGAGGGGTGCATTATTCTCCATGGAACCCTTTAATGGGAAGAATGACTTCACCTTATGATAATAAGGGGTGAAGAGCATACTCACGCGAGAAGGACTTGTAAAAGCTCTCCAGGATAAAGAAAAGAAGCTAGAGAAGATTAAAGAGGAAGAGTGGAAGGAGATGAGCGATCTCGCGAACAGTACAATACATCTGTTCTTGGCAGAAAACACTCTTCACGAAGTCATTGGCCTGGAAGATCTAGCAGAGGTTTGGATGAAGCTCGAGGGACGATACAAGTTCAAATCTTTGATGAATCGACTATTGATGAAGAAGAAACTCTCTGGTCTAAAGATGATCGACGGTACAAAGTTCGAAGTGTACTTGGATGGATTCAACAAGATTCTGACAGACATTCTCACACTTGAAGAGAAGAATGCGAAAGGACAATCTCTCTTCAAGGAGGAGGATAAGGCATTGATCTTGTTGAGTTCCCTTCCACCTTCCTAGGATCATATTATGACGACATTACTCTATGGCAAGGAGACCATTACATTGGATGACACAGTTGCTTCACTGCCTACGAATGAGTCTCGACAAAGGTCGACAGATGATGCAATGAATGATAAAAGTCATGTGCTGGCAACCGAGGGTAGACGATTAAGATCAAGGGAGAGAGGATTCAGAGGTCGATCCAAATCACGATGTTCGATTAGATGCTTCCATTGTGACAAGGAAGGTCACAAAATAGTCGACTATCCAAGATGTGAGAAGGATAAAGGAAAGAAGAAGGTTGGTGATTCTGAATCCGACCAAGAGGATTCCACTATAGTGTGCGAGGGAGACTTGCTAGCGTGCTCTAGGGAGATGAAGGCATATTCCAGATGGCTTCTGGACTCGACATGTTCAGATCATGTGTGCTCATCCAGAGAGCAGTTCAGTACATATAAGGCATGCAATGATGGCACGGTCAAGATGGGAGGTGAGAGGTTCACCACATCAAGGGGATTGGATCAGTGTAGTTCCGCATGTTTGATGGAGCAATACGAACTATGACATGTGTCATACACATTCCTACAGCCAAGAAGAAACTGATTTCACTAGGATTTATCGAGTTACGAGGACATCGAGTCACCATTGAAGTGGGGAGTTCTTAAAGCAAGCAACGGAGTATGTGTGGTGATGCATGGGACGAGAATGTCGAACAAGGTGTATAAGCTTGAGGGGGGGTCGTGACAGGTGATGGAGCTCCAGTTATTCCTAGGACGAGTAGTACGATGAGAGAGCGGCAGATTATCAGCATCTCTGCTACAGAGCTGCAAAAAAGGGAGAAGCGAGTGCAATTCTCTTTACCAGAGGATGTCGGCACAATCTCCAGTCACGAAAGATTTGTAGTGTCGCATCATGAGGCACAATGGTGTGTTGTGCGAGTGCCCGAGAGGGGGCACGTCGAGGGCGCCCAGTGACGGGTTCGTCATCCAGAGTTGGTGAAATCCTACTAACGAGACCTGCAGATGACGAGGAAGGCCAGCGCAAATCCAAGACGATGAAGAGATCCCACAGATATTCAACATACCAACTCTGAAAAATAAATATATGTATATTGAATAAATTCTCAATAAATTATGGACATTTATATTATATTTCACAATTTATAAGGGTATCCATTTCTCTATCTTTTTTTAGGGAAAAGATCATCGATCGTTTCTGAAAGAGCAGGGTTCAGATAAAAAGGCCAACAATATTTTAGTGGATTACATCACAAAAAACCTGAGGACAGTGCCAAAAGAAAATATAACCAAGTTCACCCAGAGATAGAAATTTAAAGATGGAGAACCATCTAAGTTGACAAAAGCCAAAAGAAGAGATTAGTTATCTGAGTTAATTTTATTGAAGTTGACCTCTTGAAAATGAGAAGATGGGAGTCGCTAAGTAATGGCATGACAATTCAGGCTCACTGTCACTGAAGCGACTACTCGAACCTTCCCGTTGATCAACAATTAACCCACACAAATAACCAAGCAATTAAGAGCAAGAGTTAAAATTTATTATGCCCTACTAAGAATGTATAGTGGCAAGCAAGCCGGGGTCGAACACAGGAAGCAAAGGTATAAAGCAGGCAAGACAAGAATCAAGCACCCAATGTCCTTTCTGATACTTAGACAAATTGAGACTTTTTTGTGGGTTTTGAGTTTTATGTTTTTTATTTGATTTTTGATTTTATACTTTTATATTTTGATTTTTAATTTTCTGATTTTGTATTTTCTTTTTCATATTTTATATTTGTATATTTTCTTTTTCTTTTAATAAGAATATAATATGCACAAGAGAGATGAGAGAGAATAAAAAATAGGTAAAAATATTTAAACTAAAGGCAATAAAGTCTTTTTGTGCTTTTTATATTTTTCTAATGTTTTTGTGATTTTATTATGTTTTTGCTAATTTTTTTGATAAAACAAAATATAATTTTTTGGAATTTTTCAAAAATGTTTATAATTTTTATGTATTTTCTAATGCAAACTGTGAAGAAAATGCATGAAATAAATAGAGAAACAAAAAAGAAAATATGCCGTAATAGATCAATGCTACAAAATAAAAATGCAAGAGGCACACAATGATAGCATGATAGAAACAAAAAAGAAATGCATATTTTTAAATTTTTATAAATAATAGAATGCAACAAAACTGTAAAATAAAAATATGGTGTGATAGATCAACGCAACATGCACACACTGATATTTTTTTAGATTTTTTAGAGATTTATAGATGCATGAAATAAATAGAGAAACAAAAAGAAAATTCGTACTAACAGGGGTATTTTTATAAATATATCAATGCTCGATGACCAATGTGCAATTTTCCAAAAAATATAACTAAACAAATAACTTTATGAACTAAAATGAAATGGACAAAACCCTAGATGTATATATGCAAAAGTGCCAAAGTCACGTGCAAGGGGCACGTGACCTGGTAGGGACCTAATGGTGATTATCAAAAACCTGGGAGGCTAAAATGCAATTTATCAAAAAATATTACAACAGCATACAAAAGTTTATGGACTATATCTAAATACTCTAAACGACAAGGGTGGCCCTGCAAAATGGCAATGCCTCACGTGCACAAGTCACGTGAGGTGACGTGACCGGGACCTAAACATAACATAACAACGTTTGGGGGACGATTCTGCAAATTTTACAAAAATCTATAACTGCAGATGAAAGATTTAGAGTTTAATATTAAATACAAAATTGGTGAGGGCCTGAGTGTAAATTACCCTCGCTTAGCGGATCAGACGGTAGGTGACAGCTCACTTAGATACGGGTCACGATCCGAGCAGTCGATGATGATTCGGAGATGATCGGCCACGGTTAGATCGAGGTCGGTGATCGGGCGGCTTCGGCTCTACGTCATCCAACGGTCGTTGTATACCTAGGCGGAGATAACAGATCCGACGGCGGAGATACGATCAACAAGAACATGAAAGAACGCCGACGAGGGTAACCTTCCCCACCTCCGATCTTGCTCCTCCGACGTCACGGGAAGCTCAAAATCACCGTGGAAGCTCCAGCAGGTACTGTCTATCGACTGGAGGTGTCAAAAATCGCCGGAGGGCACATGCGTTCACGGATGGGGGTGGTGAAGCTGGAAGCTCCCAGGTATCTCCAACGGTTGGTAAAAACGAACCCCAAGTTCTCGTTCCACCCTAGACCCGCAGAAAATACGTGAAAGGGTCGAGGGAAAGTTTCCTCGACCACGCGGAGGGGTGGAAATGACCGGATATAGTGATTCACATCGACCGGCAATGCGACGCTCGACTGGGCAGAGATCGAGGAGTTTTTGCGATGATTCAGATCGATTCGACAATATCGAAGAGCAGGGATCGACTACTAGTATCATAAGGGATAAAAAAGTACACAAATGAGAAGGGAAAACTCACCAAGGAAGGGCGCCAGCGGCTAGCTCCGTCGTCCCCTTCGGCGAGGTGGATCAACTCGATTCAACACCTCCACTGCCTCCCGAAAGGCTCAACCGATTCATGATGTCACCAGGAAGGTTGTCGAGGTCCTAGGACTAGGTTTGGATGGTGGAAGAGTGATCAAAAATCCAAGGGAAGATTGAAGGCATTTTGAATAGGTTGACGGAAGGGCAAAAAGAAGGAGGCGTATCTTGCGTATCGTTGATCCAATCCCTAAGATTTAGCCTGGGCGTGCATCCTCGATGCAAGGGGAGAAAAAGGTCTGAAGACTCTATCACAAAAGAATGCAAGATGGGACCTCGAAAAAATCGTGAAGTCGGGTCAAAAACTTGTTCTGGCAATGGTAGGGGGCGGGGTCAGAGAGTTGACCGTGGGTCAAATCTCCATCCCTCTTGGTTGGTCCACGTGGACCAACCAGGAAAAAGTTTGGAAAATGATTTGTAAATTCTTTTAAAATAATAAATGATTTAATTAATTTTATATTATTAAATAAAAAATATTTATTATTTTATAAGGTATTTTATTATGATTTTTATTTATTTTTTAGAGGCTTCAAAATACAAGTTCCCTTCTAAGGGTTATATATAGGTATATTCATATATATATTTTAATATTTTATTTTTATTTTGTATTTTTAATTTTATTAATTTTTGTTTATCATTTTATATATTTATGACTTATTTTTATGAACTTAAATATATTTTTATTCTATTTTTCTGATTTATTTTATACAATTAAATAGATAGTTATATTATTCAGATAGGTGTAGTCATAGGTATTTCATCTATGTGCTTTTATATACATATTTTGTTTTTGTATTTTCTTCATGTTTTTATTCCTGTTTTAATACACATATGTATTATAAATAATACTTACAAAATTATAAAAAAAATAAAATTACAAAAATAATGAATAATAAATAAAATGAATATTTTAATCAGTACAAGTATACAATAGGGGTCCAAAACTCAACTTTCAAACCGTAACTCCGAAAAATATGAAACCACCTTCATTAAATAACTTATTAAAATTATATACAATTATGATTTTGATACATTTCAAGTTTTTATTTGAGAGATACAGGTCTCGGAAGTTGGGATTCTGGAAACTTATTCAGATCATAACTTTTTATCTGTACATTATTTTTGTATGAAATCAATTTTGTATTTTTTATATAATTATCTACAACTTTCATGTTCAGAGTATATAAAAAGAGGAACTAAAAATAGGTCCCAAAATGAATAAAAAATGAATTAAATAAAATGGATTTTTTTTTGTACTTTGGCCCTTATGTCCCCCTACTTTATTCAGTGTCGCACTACAAAAGCATATGACCTTAAGTGGACGGTCGAGAACCGTCCTTTTTGTTATAATAACCGTCCCTTCTGATCAGAGGGGACGGTCCCGAAATTGTCCCCTCTGCCACCGTCTCATTTGACCAGAGATGGGATGCTTACCACGAACGTCCCTTTTATCCAACAATGGGGGACGGTTGTAACTGTCCCTTCTACGTTGAAGAATAGGGACAGTTACGACCGTCTCTAATACCATGAATAATAGGGGACGGTTATAATCGCCCTCTACACTCGAAGATCATTTTGGGACGGCCACAGAAGACCTGTGGGGACGATTACAACCGTCCCCATTAGGTCCCACGGGTCGAAAATGGTGACAGGGAATCGATGCCAAATGGGCGCGATGGCCGTAACCGTCGCTTTTGTTAAGCAACGGGGATGGTTGCAACCATCCCCTCTGGTACAAGGACCTGTAGCGACGCCAATAGAAGGGTTTACGGAATGATTTCAATCGTCCCTTTTAACCCTCATGAATACAAAATGGAGACAGGGAGGTACTTTCAAGCGGTAGGGAAGGTTACAACCGTCCCCCTTGATAATCATATGGGACGGTTACAACCATCCTTGTCGCTTGATAGGGCCAATAGAGACACCAACAGAAGACCCTTGGGGACGGTTTAAACCGTCCCATTTAGGTCCCATGGGCAAAAAATGGAGACAGCGAGGTCCCATCAAGCGGAAGGGACGGTTAGAATCGTTCCCCTTGATAATCATAGGGGACGGTTGTAACCGTCCCTTCTGCATGATAGGGCCTATAGCGACGCCAACAGAAGACCGTTGGGGACGGTTGCAACCATCCCCTTTAGTCTTTGGAAAGCAAAAATGCGGACCGGGCTATTTTGATATATAGGGGACGTTTCTGGATTAAGAGGTGACGGTTATAACCGTCCCCACTATCCTCTGACAACAAAAAAATTAATGAATTTTTAGGTGTTTTTGTCATGCTCCTGCTTCAAAACCACATAGACAATACACGACACTTAAAAGAAACCAAATTTTCACAACATAATACTTAAAAATAAATAGTTTTCCAGTTCTACATCATCTTAACCACTACTCTTAAATTACAACAAAATGTTTAAGATAAAACTAAAATTTATTACATACTTGTTCTACAATCATGGTAATCTATTCCGATTCTTCACTTTCCTCGCTCTCCTCATCACTTTCCTCATCATCGTTGAGTTGTGCAGGTTCTACTGGTGGTGGGGCCTGGCTTTAAAGAGGGCTTATGTATGTCACGACATTTGCCATGTCCATACGCATCTTAACCATCTCTTCATCCTGTGCGGACATCTTCGCCTTGACGTCGCACAACTCCCTCTCCATCTCTCTCTCCCTCTGGCTCCCTTGGAACGACGTCCGAGACCCACTTGCACCACCCATTCCGTACCGGGTACGGATCGTTTCTTCACGTCCTCCGCAACGTATGCATCTACTGTGTTCTAGACCTATTGCTTGGAGGAAGGCGTCATCGGCGGATAAAGGGGGAGTGCTCGTCCCCGTGCTATCTAGCGAGGTGGTGGTGGAGAGCCTAATCATTCATTCCTACATGTATAGATACATTAATTATTTTCAAAATGTTAATATGAGGCATTCTAAAAATTTAAAATATATATTACTTACATGAATTGGTGTGTAGGCGTCATCAACCCATTGCACTTCTCCTCCTAAATCTCTGCTCTTTGATCTGGCAAAAACTTTTATGCGGGTCATTTCTTTTTCATTATCCCTCAACTAAAAAAACTTAAAAGAAGATATCCATATAAATTTTTCTTCCAAAATTAGTCACTCTAAGAAATTTTTTAATACTTACAAAATCATCCTTCAGTTGGTTAGTGTTCTTCCTCCCCATCTTGTGGGTGAACCTAAATCTTTGGAGCGGTTCGCAGTATTTTTTGTAGATATCGTCTGAAATTAAACAAAGTTAGTACAACATAAAATAATTAATTCGGAAAAATTTTACATACCGCGAACTCCTCACTGGACCAAAAATTGATCAACTCCCTCCATTGATCTGGTGTAACACCAGGTGGGACGTTCTACACAAGCTGCTCATATGGAATCTGGGGGTTGTAATACTAAAAACGGAAAAATAAATATCGTGAATGTTCAAATCTTCCTTTATGTATATGTAAATATCTTGTTACCGTCGCCTTTATGCGTCCCTTGTATCGATGCAACATCTCAATCGCATGCAAGAGAAATTGGGAATCAACATGGGTATTTTGTTTCCATGTAAAAACAGCCTTGTACAAGAAACATAATAAAGTTTAGTATAATAAAATAGTGTAAATGTATTGTTTGATTGTAGATTACCACCAAATCAGAAAGTATGGCAGCCTTGACAGTATAAGGAAGCTGTTGAAAGTCGTGCGTCGCGATGGGGACGCGTGCACGAGCAACCTACCCAAGGTAGCTCTGAAACTCCGTGGAGTTCTCTCTCATGGCATCTCCACCAACAATGCGAGCATGTAACATCTGCCCGGGTGCAAGAAGATCCAGAAATCTACACTGAGATGGTCCCCGTCGTCTCTGGGAACCGCCACTGCCAGCATCAGAAGATCCTCCCTATGGCTACTGAGGAGGTTTAGGAACTTCCGGAATACGTCTGGGTCTAGGAGCCATATCTGCATTTCAAAAGCATTTACTTTAAAAAATACATTTAGAGAGATCTAAAGAAATTCAATTATTTGAATATAAAATAAAAAATAGCATTTCCTCGTGTTGCTAGTACCAATGTCGTTGTCTACTACTTCATGTATAAAATCATTTGAGGTATGCAACGTCATTATCGAATGCATCTTCCTCTTCCTTAACATCGAAGAAAACTCTTGGTGTTGTCCTTATGGGTATAATCCATCCATTAACTGAGTTATCTGGAACATAGAAGACCTGTTCTACCTGACTGGCAAGCGCATACGGCTCATTTATTTGTAACCGACCTGTTTGATATAAAGAGAGAACTCTATTTTTATCTTTCTTGTAACCTACTCCAACACGACCCACATCAAACCAAATGCAATGAAATAGAACACACCTTGCATCATGTGTAAAACTGATTTTTAGTATATCAATAATTCGCCATAGTAGCCATCAATTTTAGAAGAAAGATCGACCTTCACTATTACTCCAGAAAGCTATGTTGTTTTATTTTCATCAATTGACTTTTTCCGAAATCTGAATTCATTAACGATATAGCCAGAATGTGATACTAATATTGAGTATGGACTCCTGTGGATAATATCAAGAATCATGCTCCACCGTTCATCTTTGGTGACTTTAAATAGTTTAATACTATCCCTGAACCATTTAAGAAAGTCTGATTTCCTAGTGGTAGTTGACTGAAACTCTTCAAAGAAAGAATCAACCTCATCTAATTGCATCAAAATATAGTAATGAATATGGTCTCTTTCATCGTCTGAAATACTGCGATGGGCACTCTTTAGGATAGCTCGCCCATATTGTTGAAATATTCAAAGTTTGTTTGGATCTTCTCTCCACAACTCATGATCATTATTTCGTTCGAATCGATCGAATCTAATACTCTTTCCATCATCCATATACATGTCACAAAATATAATACATTCTTCACATAAATATCCCTCGACAATACAACCTTCAGGTGCAGCTTTATTAAACACCATATTTTTTAATTTCCTTAGATATCTTTTAATTGGATACATCCATCGATACTGTACAAGGCCACATATTCGAGCTTCGCTAGCATGAATAATTATATGTACCATTATATCAAAAAATGTAGGTGGAAAGAGCTGCTCCAGCTTACATAAAGTGATAACAATATCTGTCTCTAGTTGAAACAGTACTTCAGGATCTAAAGTCTTCGAACACATGACTTTAAAAAATAGGCTGAGTTCAATTAGTGGTTGCATAACATCAGGATGTACAACTCCTTCGATGGCCAACAGGAAATGAACTTACATCAATACATGACAATCATGACTTTTTAATGATGATATCTTTCTTTCCACCAAATTTATACATATGCTTATTTGAGAGGAGAATCCATCCAATACTCTAATTGATTTAATAAAATTGAGTATCTTACCTTTTGTCATCACTGGAAAATGTATAAATTGCTTCAAGAATTATTACTCTAGAATTCTCTGACTCTATCAGATGTAGTTCGGGCCAGATACCCAACTGTATCAGATCACGTCTAGCTCGCAAACTGTCTTTCGCAGTATTAGAAGGATTTAAAATTCCAAGAATATTTTCCATACCATTCTTCTCTATATGCATCACGTCTAAGTTATGATGGACCTATAAACTATGCCAGTATGGTAGATCTTGAAAGAATATACTTTGTTTCCACCATCCACCGGATACCTTCCTCTTAAATAATCGACCTAAAGAGTAGTTGCTCAAATTTTTTTGTTCCTTCCACGTTGCTCTTTCAAATCGTCGATTCAAACTTATCCGGCGTCCAAACGACTGTCCGTAAAACTTGTAATTATTTTCACTTCTTAGTCATCTATGATTTACATGTAAGAAACGACGATGTCCCAAATAACAATGTTTCATACTCGCACTTAGCCATGTCGATTGTGTTTTATCCATACAAACCGAACATGCGAGTTTACCTTTAGTACTCAACCCTGATAAATTAGCATACACCGAAAAGTCATTAATTGTCCATAATAAAGAAGCACGCATTGTAAAGAAATCTTTCTTTACCGCATCATACGTGCTCACTCCAGAATTCCACAGAATCTTTAATTCATCAATCAACGGTTGCATATAAGTATCTATCGCATTACCTGACCCCTTTGGACAAGGTATCAATAACGACATCATCAAAAAAGAAGATGCCATCGACATCTAAGGTGGCAGATTATATGTAACAAGTATCACAGGCCAAATAGAGTAACTCGTACTCGTATTTTCGAATGGATTAAAACCGTCGGAAGCAAGGCCTAATCGTATGTTTCTTACTTCTTCACAGACCGATGGATATTTTTCATCGAACTTCGTCCACTCCTCTGTATCTAACGGATGTTGCATAACACCAATTACATCTTTTTTTAATATTACTGTGCCATATCATCATTCTAGTTGTTCTTTCATATGAATATAATCGCTGTAATCTGGGAATCAAATGAAAGAAGCATAAAATCTTCTCTGATTTCTTCCTATTCGAATCATGACCCATAGTCTTATATTTGCTAATTTTGCCGTCAGGACATGTATCTATGTTTGAATATTTCATCCAATATAAAATGCAGTCGTTTGGACATGCATCAATTTTCTCGTAGTTTAGTCCAAGTGAGCGGAATCTTGACTTAGCATCCTTCCAGACCTTTGAAAAACCTTTAGGATTATTTAATAATGTCCTAATTAACTGTAAGACATCTGTCATCGTAACCGTTGTACATCGATTCTTCATTTTTATCTTAAACAACTCCAAAAGAAAACGTAAACGAGACATTTTGATTCCCGAGTATATTGACTTTTCTGCATCTTGTATCTTTTCATGTGAAGTATCCGAAAGCGATTCCATCATTTCATCAGCGTTATGTCCTCGGATAGTGTATATCATCCCAAACATAGCACCACAGTCATCTGTTTGAGACATATCTCTTTCATTATCCACTGGGGCATTATTGACTTCTTCTAAATTGACTCTTTTACCATGATATGTCTAATTCATATAATGAAACCAAAAACCGTTTAATATCAGATGCTCGTAAACTATGGTTCGGATTTGGGTCAGAGTGTTCTTACATCTTATGCAAGGACAATGTATCGTATCTCCTTCACCTCCTACAATATGATAGAGTGACTCATACCGAAATGCCCAGTCTAAGAATCTGATAACTCCTTTGTTATATGTCTGATAATTATCTAACCTTTTGTTCATCCAACTTTTATCCATTTCCTAAAGGTAAAGATCCAGAGTTAATTACAATGTCAATATCTATTACGAATCACTTCTACACCAATTTTCCTATATTTTGAAAGTTTTAATATCCCAGAGACAATACCTAAGTTTCAATGATGTATGCTAAGTTAATGTATACATCTTATAGTAAGTTAATGTATATCTCAGAGACCATAGCTGAAGACAAGCATACAAATGGAGAATTAATGTATTACATTAGAAGTCCTCAAAACTAAGTTAATAGTCCTACAGAATAAACTATTAGGTATATAAACAACTATATTACATTTACTTCATTTTTCCTAAACACTAAACTATTATTTCAAGATTCTAAACAATCATAAAAGCAATCATATTTCAATAAAAAATTTAATGAAACTAAAAATAGTTGAAAAACTCGCAACCGAATAAGAGGAGAAACGGCGGTAGCGCTAGGGGAGGAGGAGACCGGGTTGGCGGGCTAGGGGAGGATGAGACAAACACAGCTGCAACGGAGGCTTCAACAGGAGAGAGGAGGTCAGTCGCGATGCTAGGGGAAGATGGAGGAGGGCAGCGGGGGGAGGAGGGCGGCGGATGGACGAGGGCGGCGGAGGGAGGAGGAGGGCGGAGGACGGCGGAGGGAGGCCTCACCGGGGAGGTCATGCGGCGGCTCTGGAGGGAGGAGCACGGCGAGCGGGCGGCGGCGGGGGTTTAAGAGGAGGTCGGGAGCGGAGGAGAAGTTTGGGAAGTCGAAGGGAATGAGGAAAGGATTCGGTCGAGAGGATATAAGACCATCGGGGACGGTCGTTCGACCGTCCCCTATAATGATGATAGGGGACTGTTATAAGTGAACCATCCCCTTTGGTGACAGATATTTGGCGGAGCGCGCCAATTACACAGGCATCGTCAATTACACAGGCATCGACGACGGTTGTGCAACCGTCCCTTATACCTAACTATAGGGGGTGGTTGCAACCATCCCTAAAGTTTGGTATAAGCGACGGCGACAGTGGAGTATAGGGAACGGTTATGACCGTCCCCTAAAGTGCCTAAGTACAGAGAAAAACAAACTGGGGCTCTACTCGTAAGGGACGGCTATATAACCGTCGCCAAAGGGTCAACTAATTGAGACGATCAGTAAAGACCGTCGCTGATACTCGACAGAGGGGACGGTTGCAGTATGATCGTCCCCTATACTACTATAGGGGACGGTTGCTCGCTGACCGTCCCCACTAAGCATCCCAAAAGACCGTTCAGATTGTAGTTTCGACCTAGTAATCGAGATGCCTAGGTCTCGAGGTTTCGGGTCATAAAATATTTACAATATTTTATTCTTTTTCTTTTCTTTTCTTTATTCTATAATTTTTGCTTTCAAAACCATATTTTATACAATATTTACACCATAATGCATGAATGATAAAATGTCTAAATTAACAGTATATACACGCATTTACTAGGGTTTTTAAAGCCAAAATGATAGAATAAAGATTATGAAGCGGAGCTTCATCACCTCTCGAACTTTTTCAAAACCAACTTTTATTGCAGAACATTGGTATTTATTGGACCTCTCAAGTTGATGAATATGGATATTTCTTTTCCACAATGATCGGAGGCTTTTATCACTACAACAAAATGAGTTTATAAATCTCTTTTTGCAAACCCATGGTTATATCATCCCTTGTTAAATATATAATGATAAATATAATTAATTACGAAATGATTTTTTATATTTAAAGTTAATGATTAATGTCATATCTGTTGCTATGTCATTAGCGACATTATATATAGCAACGCCATTGTTATTTTTCAAAATTTGAGCAATTTGAAAAATATAAATGAATAAGCATTGTTATTTGAACTATTGGTTTTTATATAACAACGAATAGAACAATTACGCCTAATTTCAAGTATTAAAAATCATTTGGCAATGACAAAGATTTGTCATTATATATTTACAATGAAGGATTAAGTGACGATTTCAAAATAAGCATTATATATAAAATCATTTATTATAGTGTAATAGAACTGTGGTAAGGGCGAGAACCATTCATGGATCTTATTAACGGATTTCATTAGTATAATGTTGTTCAAGAATCCAATGCTTAATAGGATACCACATCCATCATTTTTGTTTGGGACACTAAATGCGGTCCCAAGAAACTAAAGGTTGGAGACTTTGTTTTATGGTACCATTCTAAAGAATGTGTCTTCTAATCTTACCAATCTTCCTTGTCAATGTAGTTGCCAACTTAATGGAGGCTAGGATATGGATTACTAGTGGAGTGAGGAGTTTAAAAGAATTACTCAAGAGGGCATGGAAAGAATTTTTGCTTTTCACACCTAAATTTTTAGAGAATTTATCAATGATGGGTTGCTAGCTATCGTAATCAATGAGTTTTTCATTTACACAAAAATATACAAAATAGGAATTTCTCCATTCTCATTATGACAGCAGTTTTTTTACCACGTCCTTTTTTCCTAGAGGATGTCAAGCATTTACATTCCTTACCTGAAGCAAATGCATTCCTGTGCAATCTTGTTGTTGTTTAGGGAGGTACATCTACATTGGTCCTTTCAAATATAGCACCTTTTATATTTTCTAGCATGAATCATTTATGGGTATTCCGTTTAAGATCATAATGAATCTTTTACACGAAGGTAAAGACTTGGGCATATTTATCTTGACATCAGAAAAGAGCATTCACCTAGTAGATATTCCAAATATTCACATTTTATTGATACAAGAATTTTTTTTCTAAATTAATACCTACTTTGTTGAGAGTATCGAAAGTCTAAAGATCATTATTTAGAGTTAGCCATAAGAAAAATTGAGAGTATCGAAAGTCTAAAGATCATTATTTAGAGTTAGCCATAAGAAAAATGAAGGTCTGAGATGGAAAAGTCTTGAATAAGATTTTATTTACAGTCAATGTAAAAGCATATATATTTTCTTATCTCAGGTAAAGTATTCCTCCACTTTTTAATGGGAATATAATTTTGTCCATTCTGCTAGAAAGTTGAAAATCATGGATCTTCCTAATTAAAGACCTTATATAATTATAACATCTGTTGGGTAATTTCAGGTCCAACCCCAACTTGAGTTTTTTTGAAGCTACATCAATTTGCCCCTTTTGCAGGGGCATCACTGCAATATATCCTGCAAATGGAAGCCCCATTCAGCTGCCCATTTCAGGGATGATAGAAGCCCTATTCGGCGATTCCATTTCAGCCGATTCCAGCCCTTCTCCAATGATCAGCAATAAGGGTTTTGAACCCATCCTCCTCCACGTGCGAGAGAGAGAGCTCGAGAGGGAAGGAGGTCGCGGCAGGGCTCCTCCTTCTTCCCCCCCATTGACACGGGCTGCATCTTGGGCTGAGGGAGCGGCCATTTGAGCAAGTTCAATAGGAGTTGTGGTGAGGTTGCGTGCATGGTGACCTTAAGGTACCGAAGCCATCATTTGGGTCTCCATCCGGGAGCCCACAAGGGAATCCACTTATCTTCTTGATTTGAGCACATTTGGTATTGTTAAATACCTAGGGATAGTTAGTTTCTTATAGAAGAACTATCCGTTGTGTGTGTGGCTTGTACCTCGGTTTTGTGGACAACAAAACCGAGAAGAACATTTGGCTTACCCGTAGTGGATTGGTTGCCGATCTTGCCCCGTGGGTTTTCCCTTACTCACATTGAGTAAGGATTTCCACATAAAAATCCTCTTCTCTCGTGGTTGCTTGTTTGTGCTTGTCATATTGTTGCTATTGATTTCCCGTGTGGGGAACATATATTTTGTTTTGTCATCTTTACTGCAGGACAGTTTTAGGGGATACTCCTGTTTGTACCTATCCCCAATAAGTGGTATCAGAGCACAGGTTGTGCAAAAATAGACAAAGATAATGAAGGCACTATGATTAAGCACACAAGTAGCAACGGGCATATTTGAAAGGCTAAGATGGAAGACATTCTATATTACAAAGACCTCCACAATTCTGTGGAGGGAGAGAGCGCCAAGCCAGAGAATATGTCCGCGGGCGAGTGGACAAAGTTGAATCGAAAGGCCATTGGAACTATTCAGAAATGGCTTGACATGTCGGTTTTTCATCATGTGGCCGAGGAGACGAATGCAAAGGAGTTGTGGGACAAGTTGTCCGAGGTCTATGATCATAAGACCGCAACCAACAAGGCTTTCTTGATTAGAAAGCTTATGAATTTGAAGTACAAAGATGGATGCAAGGTGGCAGAGCATCTGAATGATTTCCAAAGCATCATCAACCAGTTGACTTCCATGGGATTGGTACTGGACGATGAGTTGCAGGCACTTCTCTTGTTGGGTTCATTGCCGGACAATTGGGATACTCTAGTAGTCACCGTGAGCAACTCTGCGAAGGAAAGCAAGTTGACCATGGCTATGGTCAAGGGCAGTCTCCTCAATGAGGAGATTAGACGTCGCTCTTAGGGAGAGGCATCCTCCTCTTCACAATATCACAAAAATTACTAACTCAAATAAGTGTCAAATAATCCCAAAGTCTGATTTCACATCTCACGAACTAAAACGCGCTTATCTCCTACAAATAGTGTCCAATTTTGGTCTACTCACCATTTTCATATACCTTCAAAACAAGACCAATTTCGTAAAATTCGGAGATCATATGTGAAAGTTGGGTTTTGTGTCTCTTTTGCGCATTTCAACTTTTTGCTATTTTTAACCAAAGTTTTTATGTACATAATTAACCCTTTTAATTTTATTTCTTTGTCATTTGTGTTCTTTGATGAGAGTTTTATTAAACAACACTAAGATCCAAATCTAGATTAAAATGAAATCAAAGAAACCGACTAAGTCCCAGTGTCTGTTTTGAGTCTGTACAAAAATCGCGTATTTCACACTTCTATTTTATTTTCCTATTTTCTTATTTATTAAAAATCCAAAAACATTAGATTACTGTGTAAATAAATTTCTTGTATTTTATCTTTTTTTTAGATTTTTTATCATCTTTAAAACCACCAAAAAAATTCCAAAACTTCAAAAAGCCGATAATCTATACACATGAAGAACCACCAAAAATACCACATCTCACAGATGACCTCTTTTGCTCACGGTCCTTCATGAAAGTTGTAGATCTCGTCAAGATGAACAAGTTTTGTGAAGGAAATTTTTCAATCCGAGGTTTTCTCTCAATCCTTTTCTATTTTCTTCTACCTTTTTAGTTTTGAAAAAATTTTGGGGTGCCACGTGGCAGCTCCTCGGCATGCCACGTGACACCCCACTTTCTCTCACTCCAGCGCCCCCGGGTCACGTGCGAGGCACATGACTCCCTTCCCCTTCCTCCAACAGTTTCCAACCCCCGCCTCCGTCGTTCCTCCTCCTCCTCCCTCCTCGTAACGACCGTTGCCGCCTTCACTCCCTCTCTGGCCGTTACGAGGTTGGTCCTCGCTCGCATAATAGCCCGTCCTCGCCACCTATAAAGTTCCCCTCCTTGCCTACAGACCACCCCATCCGTCCTTCTCCCCTCAAGCGCTGGTGACAGCGGCTGATTCTGCCTCGACACGATCCAGATGTCTTCGAACCTCTGTGATGCTCTGTTCACAAGCAGCCAAGCTTCGAGGAGCTTTCGCCGCTCCTCTGAGACTATTATCGGAGCTATCCACGTTCCATCTCTTGGCGA
This sequence comes from Ottelia alismoides, assembly GCA_037367405.1. Lineage (NCBI taxonomy): Eukaryota > Viridiplantae > Streptophyta > Magnoliopsida > Alismatales > Hydrocharitaceae > Ottelia > Ottelia alismoides. Next base: position 465,528 of record JAZKJV010000928.1, read on the forward strand.
CCCTCTCCTCCTTCTCTCCATTTCATCCTCCGCCGCGAGTGGGCCGACTGCCTGACGCCCCGCGCCTCCGTGCATCACCGACCCTCCACGCCGTCATTCGCCCACACAGCACCACGCACAGCAGGTCGCCAGCCACCTCCACGCTGGCTCTACCCTGGCTCGCCTCTCCAAGCACCTCGGTTCTCGCAACACCGTCCGCCCCACGACCACCTCAGCCTCCGTCACACGGAGGCGCCGCCACCGCCTTCACCCCGAACCCTCGTGTCGTGTGCCGGTCGAAGGTTCGAGCCTCACCAATGCCTTCCACACTTGACGGCGCTCCGCCACCACTCAGGCATGTGTCGGCCGAGCTCCGTCGTACGGCTTCGCCCCACCTGATGCCCTGCGCCTCGACCGATCTGTCGTTGGAGCTCCCAGTCACCACCGTGCCTTACTTTACAACAATTGTTGGATCTAGGGACAAGTCCCTAATTCAACGGCTGACAGCTCACCACGTATTCCCCCCCACACCCACCCCCCAAGCCGCGTCCCAGCCTTGAGGCTCGGGGCAACCGAACCTCTCGGAAGAAGCCACGCTTAGGCTCGGGTACCGAACCTCAGTCTAGCGTCCGAACCACTGGCCCGACCGTCCGAACCACAGGCCCGACCACCCAAGCGTCCACCCCGACTCCGAGCCTCCAGGCGCACGTGCGTCGTACGTGCGTTGTGGGCAAATTGCACTGACGCACCTTAAATTTCCTGAAATTACAAATATACCCCCGCTAGGGGTAAATTGCAGAGGGGCCCCTCCAACTTTTCGAAATTATAGATAATCCCCTTCACGGACCTTTTTGAAAGAAAAACTTTATTTTATTTACATTTTCGTCCCTACAAATTCATTTTAGCATATCTATCTCGTACGAACTCTGCTTTTAACATATAATATGTATTTTGAAGCTCTTTTCATGCTCTACCACTTAGCATAGTTGTGGACAGATCTGAAGTTATCTATTGATAATTATTATTTGAGGATCTCTGTTGACATATGCGGGATAATTTTGACATATTTGTGCTTGAGAGATTAACGACATCTTTTGCAGGAATTCTGATGAGAATTTTATCTGATTAATTTCTTGTGGTCTTGTTGATTATTCTCAATAGTTTAATATTCAAAAGGGATTCATTTAAGATCTATTCCTCTAAGATTATTGTCGAATATTCGAGGAATTGAATCAAAGTTATTTGGAGGCCGGATACTTTGCTTCATTATTCTAAACATCAATTGCTTATTAACCTGAAGCATTGAGTCAAGATCGATACATTTTGATTTGTGGTTAATTTTGCAAAATTATAGATCAGATTATTTGGAGATTTAATATGTTTAAAAATCACATATCTTGAGCATATTCTTCTTTGTTTATTTTCTTTGCATCGTATCTTCATCATTGCATTGTATTATATTGTACCAATAAAGAAATTAATCAACCATTAATTAATTAATTTAAAACTAGGTAACTAAGAATCACCGTTCCCTGTGTTCGACTTTGGTAGATTTGCCAAGAAAAAATTTCCACAACATTCAAAGATTGTGGTTTTTGTTGAATCGTTTTCTACCTCCTATACTACAATTCGTCATTATTAAAGAGACATATTTTCGTGTCCATCTGGCGTCGTTGCCGAGGAACGATAAATTTTTAGGGTTCTAAAATTATTTTCTATAATTAATTCTTGTGAAAATTATTTCTATGTCATTTTTTCTCTTTTCTGCATTTTATTTTGCATTTCTCTCTTGTTTCTGATAATAACCACAATTTCTCTCTTTGTAGACTACTGGAAGCAAAATTTTGGGATTTAAACCAAGGATATGCAAGGACGGAGATTGAATTTTAATTTTTGTGAGAGAGAGTTTAGTCTAGATTTAATTTTCTGCATTATTCACAGGGTCCCTCTCTCGTTGTACCATGTTAAGTTGTAATATTCAGGACTGGACTCTCTATGGTGTGGTGTAGAATTTAGGTGCACATATGCTAGATTAGAATTATTTTTGCTCGTGCTCATAAATTTTAGGATACACATTATTCACTAACTAGACGCACTGGTAGATCATTCAACTTAGCCAAATTTTGAAATAATTCTTCCTGCTAATAGAACTATTTGTTTAGGGCGTTTTTCATCTGTGCATATCATTTAGTGTAAATTTCAAAATTCCTTGTACTGCATCCCGCATGAATAACACGAGGATTCATTGTAAGTCTTCTTCTTAAGAATGCATCATTGATTTACGCTTTCATTGGCTTTTTTGATTCTCCCTCCTCAGTTTTACAACTTAGGAATTAACAGAATTGGGATTACTCATTAGGTGTGAATTTCTGTGCTCACATGAACTTCAGTGATAACCCTAATCTAAAACTGAGACTGCTAATCAAGGTGATTGTAAATAAGTTGATATAAAATTAACCCTTGTGTCTGGTGGAGAGAAACCCACTCATTGTGTATAAGGACAAGATCGCACACTAGGATAAAGCCAAAAACTGGGAAAATTCATTCAGACTACTGATTTTAAAAATAATTAGCTACTTTTTAGTGAGGGTCTCAGGTAGCCGTTTTACGTCCGACTTTCCTTAGCATAGTAGGTGGTTTAGAGGACACCGCGGAAGGCTCCGTCCTCAAGTAACACGGGTAGCCATTTAAACAGTCCGTACTTACACATATACTGACTGAAAGTAGGTGCAACTAGTTGTATGAACTCGGGACAGTCTTTGTGAAATATTGCGACACCTAACAGCTCCGCTTAATTTTCAAAAATTGTTTTATCATTAAATTAAAATTGAAAATATAAGCGACCGAACCCTAGCGTGCCTTCACCAGTGTTGAGTGGGTGAATATATGTGTTTGTTTTGTGTTTGATTTGTGTGCATCAAAGACTTTGCAATCGCAAGCAAATCATGGTTCGCTGATCATTCCATCCCTCTTGAGAAGATGTCAGTAGAGTGGTCTTCTTTTCCGATCTCCACGACCATGTCCCGATATCTTTCTTCTCACACTCCTCAGGGTAACCTGATCTTCAAATCAGGTTCCCCTCAGCCATCATTCTCTTCCCTCCCTTACATCCACCCTATGATCACACTTCTTCATGTAATAGACCTTTCTCACATTCTGACAATTTTATGGACATGAGAGAGCGAGACGAATTAAGAAGAACAATAGAGTAACCGATATCGACAACAGAACACGATTTCTGATTATTATGATCTCACGACCTCTTATACCATCCCCTACTCAGGATGACTATCCTCTTGATTACAATCAATTTTCCTTTGACCATCCATGAGAAAACCAGAGTCAAGGAAATATAACTCATGACCAGAACATAATGATTATGAAGAGTCAATACTCTACTCGAGGTTACATGCCAGAATCACGACACATGGAGAATAATTATTCTATCACTAGTCATGAGATATTTGACGATGAGATTGCTCGTATTAATCATGTAGCAGACACTTTAACTGAGAGAATATATGATCTCATCCCGTCTATGCAGAATTCAGAAGAAGTGAGATCACCACAATGCGAACCATTGGATCATCATGTGACTCACAATCAGGCACAACCATCGCTGACCTCTGACCCCCCTACTAACTATATCATAGAAAATACCAAAAAATTTGAAAAAATGGAAAATTCAAAAAAATTGGACAATTCTGAAATGGAAGTATTTTGCAAGAGCCTGATCTTAGAACTTCCATTGATCAAGGCCATAGAATATGTGCCTAATCTTAAGAAATTTGTGAAAAATCGACTTAATCCTAAAAAGACGGCAAGAAACGATCTAGGGCGGAATATCATGGCATATCTATGGCCAGTTCTTGGTGATGAATCGAAAAACCAAGAGCCATAAGGTCAAGCGGTTGACTCGGATCACATGTGAAATAGAGGACTCTACATTCACTCATGTTCGGTTAGACGGTGACGCCACATTAAACATCCTCCCCAAGTCTGTCTTTAACAAACTCAAACTCGAACAACTGAAAAAGACTATGGTGATCGTTCAATTACCTTATCGATCCACCAAAAGACCACGGGAGATCATTTTGCTCGTCGTAAACTTTCAGGGTGATAGACATAAAGTGGACTTTATTGTCCTTGACACTGACCACCCCGGAACATTGTCTGAGTCTCCTATCATTTTAGGAAAGCCGTTCTTAGCCTCTGCTAAGGCGATCGTCGATTGTGAGACTCAGGAAATCAAGTTCCCGAACTCGGACCACAATGAACGAATCCCTAATGACACGACCTGCTCTGAGGAAAACCAACTTGAAACCGACAACAGTGATCAAAAGACAAACATTCCACATTATCAGACATCTCCTCATGGTACACAGATACAAACCCTAGGAGAGTCACCTGAAAGATCGATTGTTGGACAAACCTCGGATTCTCACCACCCTATCACTGCTCCTAGGAGAAATCAAGATTTAGGAGCTTATGGAGAATTGGATCGTATTTCTGAGGAATGTCACAATTTCTTAAGTGGTTCAATTTTCGAGTCGGCAGTAATTCATGAGATACTTGAACCATACAAGGAACCAACTCTGGAAACATCCGATGTCACCAAAATGCACGATCATCCGGAAGTGACATCAACATCCCCAACCATAACTCACAAAACCACCAAGAACAATCTCCCTCGACCGAAGCAGCGTATGACCCTACAAGAATTGGTCGACTTTTATGGATATTCATCTGACGAGGAACTCATGAATGCCACATCAGTTACTCAAGAAAGGGATATGAAGATTGTCCAACTTCTTCCCAATACTTCTCAAGGAAACAAACCGAACAAGAAAGTCACCTTTGACCTTATACACCAGGTGATTTCTGAAGAGTCCTCGTCCGGTCCTGAAGTGGTTCATCAAGTAAGTGCAATAGGTGCAACTCTGATCCAAGGACACTTACCTCTAATCGACAATAGTTGGAGATCCTCTGCATAAGACTACTATTCTCCTGAGGATGACTCTGACGATGGCCAATCATCTTCTTCATCGGCCCTCTCTTCATCGCCTCACACATCTCCATACTATCTCCCTCCATACTCCTGCAAGAAGGTCCGTCGCAAGCCTCCTAGATCTTGTACATCCACAAATCTATCCGGTTCCCCGTCTGTATTTATCTGATTATATTTAGGCTGACCTGAGCATAAGTATAGGGGGACCGGTACCATTGTTTATACATCACTTCTCTTATTTTGTTTTTAACCCATCTATACTTAGTACAAGCTATGTCTACATTTCACTTCGTGCCATGGGGACACAACACACGCTAAGTATAGGGGGTGTATTTGTATATATATTCTATCTACTTTATTCATAGCTCGTACTTTAATTGTTTTCATCTAACATCGAAGGTGGGTACAAATAGTGTATATTATGTTTATATTACTAAATGCTTTATGTATATAATACCTGCTTTTCAAAAAAATTCATAAAAAAAAACTTTTTGCATAAAAATCACTCATGGTCTTACATTTCATCAAGCATTTCATGCATTCCTTGGTTGATATATTTCTAACACATTCACTATCACTCAAGGCTTGAGAAATTTTTAGGACACTTGATTTCTGAGATCTTGAGATTCTGAGTTAGCCAGTCTAGTCATTAGGGTTTTGAACTTAATTATCCACACTTCCCTAGTTTGAAAGATTGAGCGCTATATTGCACTCTTCATTTCTACCTTCAAAAAGAATATGATCAGCACAATCACTTTCATAACTGCATGATTGATGAGATGAGTTGAGATATCACTTGAGGAACTAGGACTGGAGATTTGAGTTTAGACCCGATCTAATGATATTCGAGGATGGGATAAAGTTAATGAAGTCTTTAGAAAACCTGAGTGTCAGCAAAATCCCAGCCAGTATGTGAACAAGTTCATATGTTATCTCTTTGATTTCTACCTATGTGTCAGGGTGTGATGAAACGTAATGATAATTGTTGATCAGTGTACGCCAAGTTTTGGTAAAAGCAGTGCCGCTAGCCAACAAAAGCAAAGAATTGTCAAAAACAAGCTCTATCATCCAAAGTCAAAGTATAAATGAGCTTCCACCAATGACGAGTGCTCTGGAACATTTTCAAAGTGTCTACTTGGACCAAGCACTAATAAGGAACAAGGAGTTGGGCTGACACCAAAAAAGAGCTCTGCATCGTAATTGCTACAAGTCTGGGTGTCGAAGGTATCTTAGTGACTCAAAAGAGACACACCCCGGTGTATTCCCAGGAAAACAAGTGCATACGACTCCAAATTCTCTTGACGGACACATTGATCAACAAACTAAAAATCTACTTGTGTTGAGTAAAAAGACACTCGAAGGACCCTTTGTTCCAATGTGAGGGAGAGAAAATTAGACACAATCCTATACCCTCCATCATCTGGCCGTCCATCTACATTTCAAGTCTGACAAACTAATGAGACGGTAAGCAATAATAGACTTATTCCCTAGTGTTGAGGATAAGGTCTAGAGGAGAGTCTCCTAGACTGTGACTTTGGGTGATGACTCGACTCGACTCGCATGAATGCAGTACACTAAAAGTCATATCCTTATAGTATATGTAAAAACAGAGAGTCTGATAAATAGAGAAGTTGGATTCCTTCTGACTAGGGCATGGTTGAGCCCAGAATTTTAGGATCACTTAAAATAAGGTCTTCTATGAATTGAGCCTTGAAAATTCACATGCACAGTCAGGAATATATTAATGCTCGGGGACGAGCATGGTTTAAGTATAGGGGTATGATGAATCTCGTATTCATCATGCTAAAATTGATCATTTAGGCTCTGTCCCCCAAAATTAGCATGCATTTAATCAATAATAGAGCATCATTAGCATACATATATGTGTAAATAATATTTGCATTTCATTATGCATAATTGCGTTAAAAAAAATCCGAGTGTAAATTAGCCCAAAAAGCCGCTAACTTCTCATATTTTTACTAATACATCCTAACTCTGATTGACCCCAAATCACCTCCATCGTGTAGATATTACTAACAATGTCAAATAAAAAATACAAAAAATTACTAACTCAAATAAGTGTCAAATAATCCCAAAGTCTGATTTCACATCTCACGGACTAAAACGTATATATCTCCCACGTACAGTGTCTGATTTTTGTCTACTCTCTTTTAAAATATTCCATTTTCAAATGCCTTCAAAACAAGACCAATTTCGTAAAATTTAGAGCTCATATGTGAAAGTTGGGTTTTGGGTCTCTTTTGCGCATTTCAATTTTTTGCTATTTTAAACCAAAGTTTTTATGTATATAATTAACCCTTTTAATTTAATTTTCTTCATTATTTGTGTTCTTTGATGAGAGTTTTATTAAGCGACACAAAGATCCAAATCTAGATTAAAACTGGAATCAAAGAAACTGATTGAGTCCCAGTGTCCGTTGTGAGTCTGTACAAAAATTCTGTATTTCACACTTCTATTTTATTTTTTATTTTTTATTTATTAAAAATACAAAAAAATTATATTAGTGTGTAAAAAATTCTTGCATTTTATCATATTTTTCTAGATTTTTTATCATCTTTAAAACCACCAAAAAAATTACAAAACTTCAAAAAACTGGTTTTCTATACACATGGAGAACCACTAAAAATACTGCTTCTCACAGATGACCTCTTTTGCTCACAGTCATGAAATTGTAGATATCGTTGAGACGAACAAGTTTCGTGAAGGAAATTTTTCAATCCAAGGTCTTCTTCCATTTCTTTTTATTTTATTCTACCTTTTTAATTTAGAAAAAAAATTTTTGGTGTGCCACGTGGCAGGTCCTGGGCGTGCCATGTGGCACCCCACTTTATCTCACTCCAACACCTCGAGTCACGTGTGAGGCACGTGACCCCCTTCCCTTCCTCCATCCATTTCCAGCCCCCCCCCCCCAACCGTCATTCTTCCTCCTCCCATCTCGTAACGGCCGTCACCGCCTTCACAACGTCTCCGGCCGTTACGAGGCTGGTCCTCACCCGCATAACAGCCCGTCCTCACCACCTATAAAGATCCCTCCTCGCCTTCCGACCACCCCATCCGTCCTTCTCTCCTCAAGCACCGGTGACAGTGTCTGCTTCTGCCTCGACGTGATCCAGAGGTCTTCGAACCTTTGTGTTGCTCTGTTCACAAGTGGCCAAGCTTCGAGGAGCTTTAGCCGCTCCTCTGAGGCAATTATCGGAGCTTCCCACGCTCCTTCTCTTGGTGACCCTCCCCTCCTTCTCTCCATTTCATCCTCCGCAGTGAGTGGGCCGACCGCCTGACGCCACGGCCTCCGTGCATATGTTCACCCTAACACTACCACGCACAGCAGGTCACTAGCCACCTCCACGTCGGCTTTGCCCCAGATCGCCTCTCCAAGCACCTCGGTTCTCCGCAACACCGCCCGCCCCACGACCACCTCAGCCTCTGCTGCATGGAGGCGTTGCCACCGCCTTCACCTTGAACCCTCGTACCGTGTGCGGCCGAAGGTTCGAGCTCGCCTATATCTTCCACGCTTGACGGCGCTCCACCACCGCTCAGCCGTGTGTCGGCCGAGCTCTGTTGTGTGGCTTCGCCCCGCCTGACGCCCTGCACCTCGACCGATCAGTCGCTAGAGCTACCAATCACCACCGCGTCTTACTTTATAGCAACTGTTGGATCTAGGGACGAGTCCCTAATCCGACGGCTAACAGCTCACCAGTATCACCCCCCCCCCCCCCCGAGCCTCGGCCCAGCCTAGAGGCTCGGGGCAACCGAACCTCTCGGAAGAAGCCACGCTTAGGTTCAGGTATCGAACCTCGGTTCAGCGTCCGAACCACATGCCCGGCTGTGCGAACCACAAGCTCGGCCGCTCAAGCCTCCGCCTCGACTCCGAGCCCGCTGTAGGCAAATTGCACCAGCACCCTGCAGTTTCCTGAATATACAAATATACCACCGCTAGGGGTAAATTGCAGAGGGCCTCCTCCAACTTTTTGAAATTACATATAAGCCCCTCTAGGGACATTTTGAAAGAAAACTTTATTTTATTTACATTTTAATCCCTACAAATTCATTTTAGCATATCTTTCTCATACGAAGTCCGTTTTTAGCATATAATATGTCATTTTGAAGCTCTTTTCATGCTCTACCACTTAGCATAGTTGTGGAAAGATCCGAAGTTGTCTCTTGTAATTATTATTTGAGGATCTGTTGACATATGTGGGATAATTTTGATATATTTGTGCTTGAGAGATTAACGACATCTTTTGCAGGAATTTTGATGAGAATTTTAATCTGATTAATTTCTTGTGATCTTGTTGATTATTCTCAATAGTTTTATCTTCACAAGGAATTCAATTAAGATTTATTACTCTAAGATTATGTCGACTATTCGAGGAATTGAATAAAAGATATTTGGAGGCCGGATACTTTGCTTCATTATTCTAAACATCAATTGCTTATTAACCTAAAGCATTGAGTCAAGATCGATCCATTTTTATTTGTGGTTAATTTTGCGAAATTATAGATCATATTATTTGGGGATTTAATACATTTAAAATGCAGATCCTGAGCATAATCTTCTCTGTTTATTTTCTTTACATCGCATCTTCATAATTGCATTGTATTATATTGCCCTAACACAGAAATTAATCAATCATTAATTAATTTTTTTTATTTAATTTAAAATCACGCAACTAAGAATCACTGTTCCCTGTGTTTGACCTTGGTAGACTTGCCAAGAAAAATTTTCCACAACATTCAAAGATTGTGGTTTTTGTTGAATCGTTTTCTGCCTCCTATACTACAATTCAAGACCATTAAAGAGGCAGATTTCGCGCTCATCAGTCAGTCACCTCGCTTCCATGGAATGCAGACATTGTGAATTATCTCCTGACCAAGAGAATCCCACGGGATTGGCTGAAGTTGAAAATAGACAAATTTTTGTCTAAAATCCATTTCTACCAGTAGGAGGATCCATACTTATTTCGAGAGGAGCAGACTGCATCTGGAGGAGGTGCATTCCTCAGGAGGAAGTTCCAAGTGTCCTCGCCTTTTGCCATGATCAAGATTCTGGAGGACATCATTCAGGCAGACAAACGGCATCAAAAGTTTCTTCACAGTGGCCTCTGGTGGCCTACAATATTCAGAGATGGAGACGATTATGTCAAATGCTGCACTGACTGTCAGAAGATGGACATAACTATAGGAATTAGAGACGCAATGCCTTTAAAATTCATTCAGATATCAGACATCTTTGATGCATGGGGGCATCGACTTTATGGGCCCATTTCCCAACAGCCAAGGCTATGAATATATTCTACTTTCTGTCGACTATGTAAGTCGCTGGGTGGAAGCTATCCCCACCCGAACCGCCGGCAGTAGGACTGTCTGTCAATTTTTGAGAGATCACATCATAGCACGGTTTGGGATCCCCAAGATTCTGATATCTGACGGGGGTAGTCGTTTCATAAACAGAGAGGTAAAGAAGCTAGCTCAAGAATTCTGCATCGAACATCATGTTGCTTCACCTTACCACCCACAATCCAATGGCCTAGCTGAATGTTCAAATAGGGAGATCAAGATAATTTTACAGAAGCCTATGCGTCCGGATCGTAAGAATTGGTCTCAGCTACATGATTCAGTTCTTTGGGCTTACAGAACCGCGTACGAGTTACCCCTGGGAATCTCTCTCTACCGCCTTATGTATGGAAAGCCATGTCATCTGCTCGTTGAATTGATTCAAAAATATTTATGGGTCATCAACATTTGTAATTTGAATTCTGAGAAAGCCGGGAAGAACCGAAAATTGGATCTGAATAGATTATTGGAATTCAGAGACTTTGCATAAGACAACAACCTAATGTATAAGGAGAATGTCAAAACATGGCATGACAAGCATATCCGTCACAAGTCCTTCGGGACGGGTCAGAAGGTGTGTTGTTTGATGCCAAATTAAAGATCTTTCCAGGAAAATTGAAGAGTAAATGGACTAGGCCATTTATGGTAAAGCATATGCGTGACAATGGAAGTGTATTGATATCTAGTTTGTCAGCTGACACAAATCCATTTGTAGTCAACGGACAGCTTATAAAGCCTTACCTTGAACATGATACATTCATGTCCGTTGTTGACTCTATTCAAGTAATATATAAGGATGAACATGATATTTCCGAAGCAGCAGTGGAAGACAAAGCAGAGCAAAATATTTTTGAATAACTTTTCTTCTTTTCTTCTTTTCCTTCTCTCCTATCTTATTCTACCAACAAGATGTCATTTCCTTCATCATTGCTACGCTTAGGATGCACTTTATCCTAAGTGTAGGGGGGATGTGCATCCTGAGTTGTTCATCTTTCTTCTTCAATCTCTTCTCTTCTTTTTGTTAGTCTTCTATACTTAGGATGTACTTTATCCTAAGTATAGGGGGAATGTGCACCTCGATGTATTCCATTCTTTGATCCTCTCATTGTCTCCTCTTCTTGTCTATACTTAGGAATATCTTACCCTGAGTATAGGGGGAGACAGTCTGAGTACGATCTGTTCATTCCCATCCTTGATTGTCCCTGCTTTGTACAATCTGCTATACTTGGGATTATTTGATCCTAAGTATAGGGGGGACAGTCAACTTCTCATTCGTTCATTTATTCATACGTTTGTTTATTCTTTAGATTTTTCTATACTCAGTACAAGTTATATCTTCTATTTTCCTCTCTGATCTATGAGGACATAGCCTCAAGCTAAGTATGGGGGGGTCGTATATACTGCATATATACTTTAGCCATAACTCGTACTTTCGTATTTTTTATGAATAATAATGACTAATTATACTTAAAAGTTCATTAAAAACCTTAATAAAAAAGATGTTGATTATTCCTCAAATTGTTTTTGTACTTACTAGTTAATAAATCAGGTGAAAATATTTTTTGCAAAATGTTTGAAAAAGAGTTTAAAAATCCTTTTGAAAAATCTTTTGAAAACTATTTTGAAAATATTTTGTTACATGTTTTCAATCTTTGTAAAAAACATTTTGTTTAGAAAAATTATTTTCTTTGTGTGAAATAAAAATGTTAGAAAAACGATTTGTAAATGGTTTGAAAAATGATTGTCAAATATTTTGAGAAATCTATCTGTTTGAAAAACTTTTGCAAAATGATTTTCAAATTTATGTACATGTTTGTAAAATGACTGTAAAAATTATTTTGGACTATAGCTTTTAATAATTTTTGTAAACCCTTTTCTAATAAGTTTGAGGAATATATACATCGCACCTAAAATTCTTAATTAATACCCTATAAATTTGACCACTTACCCTTGTAAATTCTTAAAATCTACTTCTTGTAAATATAAGATGCATCCCTGTGTAAATATTTGTACCTAATTTTTAGTCAAAACCTTTTGTTTTCAAAAATCCCAAAAACATTTGCAAAACTAAAATCCAAAAATATTTGAAGAATCTTTTTGAAAAACCCCAAAAAATGCATATGCATCATCCTTTTCAAAAACACAAAAAAAGTTCAAAATTTTTGAAAATTGCATCACAAAAATATTTCCTGCATTATGCATAGCATTTGCATAGCATTAGCATTTCTCGGATCGAGTTTGATTATTGAACAAGTCTAAGTAAAATCCAAAGATTGGAGCTTGGCTGGACATTAAAATCTACCTAATTAACAGGGACCTTATAGGAGCTAGAATTGAAGTACTTCAGATCTGGTTTACTTAATTCTTTGAGGATAACGAGACTTGGTTCAATGGATTCTTGACTGCCTAAGTAGAGTATTTCGGAGCAAACGCATGACTCTTGTCGATAATGACCTAACTTGGACACCTGCACCTACTTGGCTCAACTCAGTTGGAGTAGTGAGGCAGTTGGATTTGCCGGTATGAGACGCACACGGGTGGAAACATTTATCCTCCTCTAGGGAGGGAAGTGCACCCCAACCCATCCAGTGATGATGAGTTTTGAAGACAAGAGAGTGTAGGTTGCAATAAAGCTTCAAAAGAGGGATAGTCTACCTGGCTCAAGAGGAAAAACTCCTTATGTAAATGCTGATGTGAACAGTATTAAAAAAAAGAAAGCAAAAACTCCAAAGAAGTGGACATGCTTGTACAAAAATAAAAATGCATGCCGGAGTGTACATATTTGTATAGCCAATAAGCAAGATTGAGCTTCAAAGTCAAATCATGTGAGCCTGCAGCTGGATGACTTGACTACACTGGTCTCACATCCTAGGATAGGTAGCTACACTGGCTACCATCCATTCTTCTCTTTACCCCCTTCTCTTGAGCCGGTTAGTGTAGCTAGTATTCTATCATCTTTATTCTATCATCCATTCTACTGGGGATGATGAAGCTCCGTTTCATCATCTTTATTCTATCAATTAGGCCTTAAAAACCCTAGTAAATGCATGTAAATAGTGTTAATTTAGGCATTTTATCATTCGTGCATTATTGTATAAATATTGTATAAAATACATTTTTAAAGCCAAAATTATAGAATAAAGAAAAGAAAAGAAAAAGAATACAATATTGCAAATATTTTATGACCCGAAACCCCGAGACCTAGGCATCTCGATGACTAGGTCGACAAGGAATAAAGTAGGGAAAGATAAGGGCCAAAATACAATAAAAATTCCTTTTATTTAATTCATTCTCTATTCATTTTGGGACCTATTTTTAGTTCCACTTTTTATACTTCAAATAAAGAAACTTTTAACATAAAAGTTGTAGATAATTAAATATAGAAAAATACAAAATTAATTTCGCACAAAAATAATGTACAGGTAAAAAGTTATGATTTGAATAAGATTCCAAAAGCCCAACTTCCCAGACCTGTAGCTCTCAAATAAAAACTCAAAATGTATCAAAATCACCTTTAATTGTATATAGTTTTTAATAAGCTATTTAGTGAAGTGGTCTCATATTTTTTCGAAATACGGTTTTAAAGTTGAGTTTTGGACCCCTCTTGTATACTTATACCTATTAAAATATTCATTTTATTTATTATTCATTTTTTTGTAATTTTATATTTTTATAATTTTTCAAATATTATTTGTAATATATATGTATATTAAAATAGGAATAAGGCACCAAAGAAAATACAAAAATAAAATACTTGTATACAATACATAGATGAATTGCATATACTTATACCTATATGAATAATACATCTATTTATTTAATTGTATAAAATACATCAGAAAAATAAAATAAAAATATATTTAAGTTTATAAAAATAAGATGTAAATTTATAAAATAATAAAAAAATCAATAAAATTAAATATACAAAATAAAAATAAAACATTAAAATACATAGATGAATATACCTATATATAGCCCTTAAAAGGGAACTTGTAATTTTAAACCTCCAAAAATAAATAAAAATCATAATAAAATACTTCATAAAATAATAAATATTTTTTATTTTATAATCTAAATTAATAAATTCATTTATTATTTTTAATTGATTTTCTCATTATTTTTTCCAACGATTTTCTGGTTGGTCCATGTAGAGCAACCAGATTCAACCGTTGGTTGACCTCGGTCAACTCTCTGACCGAGGTCTGCCATGTCGTCAGACCTTATTTTTGTCCATTTTTATGGATTTTTCGAGGTCAAATCTTTCACCATCTCGTGTCTATTCCTTCACGACTTTTGATCCTCGTCCAATGCTCTTACACGTTGGTATCATTCCTTGGCTATTGGGCCACTGAATCGCTGCCATCTCCTCGTCTTTTGGAGTCGGTCGTCAGCCTATTCAAAAACACCTCCCATCTTTCTGTGGTTCTTTGATCGATCTTCCACCGCTCAAACCTAGACCTAGGACCTTGGCGACCTTCCTGGTGACAGCAGGAACCGGTTGCAACCTTCGGGAAGTCGAGGAGGTGTTGAATCGAGTCAGATCCACTCGCCGGAGTGTGTCGCTGGAGCCATCCACGAGCGTCACCTTGGTGAGTCTTTTCTCCTTTTTTGTACTCTTTCAAGCCCTTAGGACTATTGTAGCTCATCGCCACACATCCCTCTCATCGCATCTCACCTTGATCGTTGTAAAATCCCGTCGTTTCACGTCTGACTGTGCCTCGAGTTTCGCCGGCCGACGACGAATGCCACCACACTGCCAACCGCCCCTATTTACCCATTGGAGGGTCACGACAACTTGACCGCACTCCTCTTTACCCTTTCTTGCAGGTTCATAGTCACTAGAGGAACCTGGAGCTCATTTTGCAAGCGAGTCGAGGTTGTTGGAGCACCATAGCTCCGCTGCCCCTTTTGTTCGCTCTCCGATCCACGCCGGAGCCTTTTGGAGCTTCCAACCAACAGAGGACCACTCCTGGAAGCGCCCCGGCCATTTTGGAGCACGAGGCCATCCAGACGAGGCTGATTGGGTGTGGGGAGGATCGCCCCATCGACGGTTCGTTCCTATTCATCCATTGCTGCTCTCTGTCGTCGGATCGATTCCGATGCTCCAGGTCAACGTCAGCCCTCGTATCTCACCAGCCAACACCATCTGATCTTCATCGACAAACTAATCTCGGTCGTTGATCGTGAACCGACATCGACACATGTGGACGCGACACGTGGTATAAGTGAAAGACATGCACCGCCCGATCTACGAGGCCTGGGTATTTTTTACTTTTAAGCCTGACCACTTTTGTAGTTATTAATAGGAACATAAACTTTCATCCACAGTTTATTAGTCTTGTAAAATTTACAAAAACCCCCTACCTTTTTATTATTTGCACTTTAGTCCTGTCCACGTCACCTCACGTGTCTGTGCACGTGAGGGGAGTGGTCATTTTGCAAAGGGATCCCTGTAGGTTTAGTTTTTTGCATTTGCTACTAAAACTTTTATCTTACGTGTAAACTTTTTGTAATTTTGCAATATAGGCTCTAGGTTTTTGTTAATTGCGTATCAGTCCTTCACAGGTACGCGTGCTCTAACACGTGTCTTTTTGCAATTTTGCGAGGGAAGGGCCTGCAACTTTGTGTATTTATTATTTGCCTTGAAATTTCTTGTATGCATTTAATATTTCTGGAAAAATTACGCTTCGGCCCTCGCGCTTTTAATTATTTGCAAATATGCCCTTGCTACTAGTATAATTTCTCTTTATTGTTTGCATTTATTTCATGCATCATAAAATTGTAAAAAATCTCCAAAAATAGGCATAGCTTCTTGTGTCACTGCTCATTCACGCCATTTTTTATTTTACATTTTTTTTGCATTTTATTGTTTATAAAAATTCAAAAACTTGCATTTTCTTCACTGTTTGCATTAGAAAATACATAAAAATTATAAAACGTTTTTTGAAAAATTCTCAAAAAAATATATGTGTGTGTTTAAGTATCTTTTACATTTAGACCAAAAACTACTAAAAAATATAAAATAAAACTCATACAAATGGAAAAACTCAAAAGCCTTCATAAAAATTTATAAAATCTATTAAAAAACTAAAAATGGTGTCTTCTATTTTTAAATTTTCCATATTGTATTATTTGTTGTTTAAAATTAATTTGGAGAATGTTTGACACTGTTTGATATATTTCATCTCCATTTTAATTTCGACCATTAATTTTATTCACCGTTTTGAGTATTATTAACTTTAAAAATACCAAAAATATAGCAAAAATATAGAAAAATTACAAAAACATTAGAAAAATATAAAAAGCACAAAAACATTTTAATTCTTGAATTTTGAATATTTTTACTTATTTTTATCTCTCTCATCTCTCTTGTACATATATATCTTATATAGTTTTATATTATTATTAAAAGAAAAAGAAAATATAAAAAAATATAAAAAGAAAATATAAAATCGGAAAATTAAAATTAAAAATATAAAAATATAAAATCAAAAATCAAATAAAAAATATATAAAATTTAAAACCTGCTAAAAAAGTTTCCACTTGGCTAAGTGTGTGTGAAAGGATATTGGGTGTGCGATTCTCTTTATCCTGCTAGCTCTACGCTTTGCTTCCTATGTTCGACCCCTACTTGCTTGCCACAACACATTCTTAGTAGGGTATAATAAATCTTAACTCTTGCTCTTAATCGCTTGATTATTTGTGTGGGTTAATTGTTGATCAACGAGAAGATTTGAGTAGTCGCCTCAGCGACAGTGAGCCTGAATTGTCAGGCCATTACTTAGCGACTCCCATCTTTTTGTTTTTCAGATCCGTTTGTACGAGAGTAGTGTATGAACTCCCTGGGGTTATGACCTTATGTATCCTTTGTATCTCTTCTTTCTCTACATTGTGAGATCCGATCTCTATCACCCAATGACGTAGACCATCTACGAGTAGACCTTGTAAATCTGCATGCCTGTGTCTTTCTTTATTGATCTTGTTTGTACATGTCTGCTTCCACGATTCACAACAACATGCATAAATCTATTTGTTTGCTTGATCTTTTCTCGATTGTATGTGCGGGACCAATGATTCCACTCTATGTTTATAATCAAGCACAAGACTGAGAGTCTAATCCTTGTATAAACTTTACATAGCATACAACATTACTTCTTCTTAGAATTAGGATATGTAATTTTTTAAGACTTCCCATTTTTACAATCAACTCAAAATACTAACAATCTCCTAATCGATTTAAATTTCATCAATATCAATATGTCACATTTAGTCTCCTAATCGATTTAATTCTCCTAATCGATACTCTTAGATGGGCGTACATTCTGAGGGCATTAGAGGCATCAGAGGCTTTTGATCCCTTCATCATCTAGATTCATTCTCTATTAGAAACCACATGGATCTCTTTCAATCTCAATGTCTCCTCCAATGGATTTCTTCATGCGGAATAGGGTGTTCGTCGAAGTGACCCTAGTTACCTACTTCTCTTCACCCGCTAGCTTTTGATTCTTGATGCGATGCTGGCAAAACTAACTAGTGTAACGGTTTTTCAAGAGTAGGTTTGCAATCTATGATCACAAATATTCATTCTGCTGATAATTTAGTCATGTTCTTGGAATATAACAAGGACAAACTTAAAAATGTGGTGGCTACTCTTAACCTATTCTGAAAATTTTCTAACCTTTTTTCTAAACTCCAATAAATCTAAATTCTTCGCTTAATTTGAACCTTGAAGTCTACGAAGAATCCAAAGTAAATTCTATCTTGGGTTGGTTGCAAGGGAGGTTCCCCATTCATAATTTGGATTTCCCTCTTTCAAACAAAGCGACTTTCCAATAAAGATTGGACTCCTCTCCTGGGTAAATTCACTTCCAAATTACAAGATTAGAAAGCCAAATGCCAGCTCTTCTCTATAGGATTTTGCCCAAATTTCGTGATTGAAGATGTCATGCGAGATCATCAACAAGCTGGATAAGAATTGTAGGAGATTTGTCCGAACGTTAATTCTGCTTCTCATAAGATTGTGAAAGTAACTTGGGAGTAAATCACTTGTCCTAGAGAAAATTATAATTGGAACAAATACTATTGATTTATAACTTTTCAACAATGGATTGCTCGTAAAATTCAATGACCAACATTACTGAAAGAAAAAAAATCATGGTGGTCTAATATTATTAGTACACACCTCTTTGTGGGGGCCAATTGTTTGCTTGATTACTCCTTAAAAATCTAAATCCCCAATTTGGAAGGGTCATTTAAACAGGGCTCGTCTACTTAGGCTGGCTATTGGCTATATCAACACAATGATGTGGGTTGATCTAACCCCTTCCTTTGCGTTCGACCATATTGATGTGCTTCGCAGAATATGCTTTTGGTTGGATCTTGGTTCGAACCGAATCGATCATTATATAATAGCTGAAAACTTTTATGCTTATTTTTGTTATCTCCCCTATCTGGACTTGTATTTTTTTAAGTACTCTGATCTATTACTAGATAAATGAATCGTGATCTTATTTTTTAAATGCTCATGTATTGAATTAGCGAGTGGGGTTGCTCCATCTAGCCCAAACCAAGTGATGGTTAAGAAAATTGTAGAACATAGAAAAACAACTAAAAATTTAAAATAAAATAGATAAAAATTCAAATAAAAAATATTCTACATGAATGTTTTGTTGATGTATTTCATTGTTATAAAACACTTGATTTTCAAGGTTTTCAAATTTTTTCTTTCTTTTGGTATAATAATATGTACATCAAGTCTTTTTTTGTTGTTTTACGTGTTCTAAACAGATTTTCTAATCTTTTTAGTTTTTGATTTCTTTGTAGTTAGTTAAAGCACAAACTAGAAGAGGAGAAATGAAAAATTAAATAAGTTAATGACCAAAATATGTACCTACAATACAAGCTACATTCGAAAAAATTATATAATGCACAATTGAGTCTCAAAATCAAAATTTCATGTATGAACTTTATTTCCTTTGAACTTGATCTTGTTTTATAGATAATTGAATGTATTTAAGGCATGAGTAAAGTTTTAGATCCGTCAGGGAGAAAATCAACTTTTAATACTCATTCTTTTTAAATTAGGGTTTAGCTTATTTGTAATTTTAGAGGTTAGTATTTTATAGGTATGTTTATTTATTAATGTTAGTATACAGAGTTGATTTTATGTCATATTGATTTAACATATTATAAAATCATAGAAATTTGTAATATTTATAGTTGGTTTGTATGCATGTTTTTACTCCTTATTTTCTGAATTCTATTGATCTTATTTTTTGAACTTATTTACAAGTTCAAAATATGAATTTATTCCATTTTTATCTCCAATATAATTTTTATTGTTCATTTTATGTGCTTTTGTGTGTTTTTGGTTAGAAATTAAGGGTAATGATTTAGGCTAAAGTAGATGAATCACAAATCCATTACAACTACAACCAACTCATTCTAACTTTCATGAAACAAGAAAGAAGTAACAAGGTTTCTACTTACATCAACTACATGTGATTGATGGTGATGCTGTTAAATATATTCACATGACCAACCATCGTGTAGTCTAGCTCATATCATATTATTGATTTTCTTCACCTATGCCATATTGGACAAAAAGACCTTTCAATGTAGATTTTCTAGGACTCTGAAAAGATTTGTCATTGTAGTCTTAAATCCACTTATAACGAAAAATATTATTTGTCGTAAAGTTATCGTTGATTCTTGAAATTTGCAATGAATGTCATATTTTTATTGACAGGTAATATACCAATGTGTTGACTCTCTCATTGAAAAAGTGTATCAAGTGTCATTAATTAGAAATCATTACAAGAAATAGATGGCCAATGAGTAATTACTATTAAACGTTTGTTGTTAATAATATATTAATGAATATGACAACTGAATGACAAGAACTAATCCCGCCATGATCCCTAAGGTTGAAGGATATTGAGAATCCTTAAGCGCATCACGGAAGCGTGTCGATCGCATCGTATGCAATCGGAGCAACTAGTCGCACTAGTCGCTAGATGCGGCGGAAATTAAAATTTTTTTAAAACTAAAGATGAAACCACATGATCACAAGAACACTTCTTGGATCGTTTCATCAAACCACAAAGTACAAGGAATACCTCTTGGAGCGTGGTTGTAATCGTGAGATACCAAACAAGAGATCCTCCTGTCTTAAGCCCGATCCACGGAGAACGCACTTGTAGGCACGATGATGAGTCGCGTTCCTCCCACAATCCTCGATGAAGATCCAAGCAATGAATCCCCTGATTTCGTCAAACGAAATTCGTCGTCTTCCTTTAAAGCAAGCAGTCCCAAAGAAGAAGGAGATCCTCGAGTCATCGAAGGTAAAGGCGAGATACTTTCCTCCTCAATATTCAAGATGGACGGCCACTTGAAATTGAGAGAGAGAGATGGTAGGCGAGAATGAGAGAAAAAAAGAGAGAGAGAGAGTAGTAGGCTTCTACAACTTTAAATAATGTACCTTCAAAGGCTAGGTTAGCCCTCCTTTTATATTAGTTTAGGATCTAATGGATCTCAATCCATGGGACATATAGATCCAACGGCCAAGTTGGTCTATGTATTAATCAATGGCCAAGATTGTTGTTGGTTAGAAAACCAACAACATTAATTTATATAAATTAAATATATGTTGCAACATTATCAACATAATTTAATTTAACATAAATTAATTATTAATAGATAACAATATAATAAAGGGGAGATAATAAATTACCTCCTAAAATTGAGAGGTATCACCTTTGACTATGTCATTGGTGATGCCACCTTATTTGGTGGTTATTTATCTCCCTTTTATTTTATATTATTATTTCTCAATGTATTTGTAATAATCATTACTAAAAATATCCACCAAATTAATTCCAAATTAATTTGTGAATATTTCAATCATGCCATTGATAAATATGTGAATCATATTCACAGCCCAAACTAATTTGTAAATTACATTTCCAATTAATTGCTTAATGTGAATCCAATTCACATTAACAATTAACAAATGTTATTTACAAAGGTGCTCTCTCTCTAATATATTATAAATTACATTTATAATATATGCTCAGATATTATGGATAGCACTATCCACAATTTGCATTTCCTTGATAATTAAATCCTATTTAATTATCTTGGATAATCATTCTATTAATATGAATCATATTCATATTATTCTTGATAATTAAATCTCATTTAATTATCTCAGATAATTATTCTCATAATATGAATCTCATTCATATTATGCTTGATAATTAAATCTCATTTAATCATCAAGTCCTTCCTACTTGGATAAGTAGTTCATCAAATGAATTATTCTCGAACCCCTTCAAGAATAATGTGCTTTCTCCGCAGATACTTGGAGATAAGGACATGGCGATTGTATTGTTCCACGTATAGTGACTTGGATATTGAGATCTTATCTCAAATCCAGATCTTACGAACCTCCCACAGATGCTTGATTAAATCAAGACCGCAAATCTAATCTTCTCATTGTATCTGAATCTCATTCAGATCAATATCCAACACTTGGACTAAGATCGGATTGAGGAGTCACTAAAATACAGACCTGTTTCATCACTCCCTCGGAATGGAAGCATCATGGATATACAATCGTTTATGATCACATCACCCTCAGGTATTCCCAATACCTGTACATCCTGCATACTGGAAGACCTATGATCAACCTGAAGATCAAGATCAATTTTATACTGTCTTCTTCAGGGTTTTATCAGTAAGTTTCTCATTTGATCATTAGGATTTGGTATCGATCATATACTTTCCAAAAGCATATATCATACCTAGGTCTTGATCATATACTTTCCAAAAATATATATCAAACCTACAAATTCAGTCAAGCTTCCAAAGCGAGACGACCGTGCACGGAATTTGATTCTTCCCAATATCTCATGAGTGAGCTCATGTCTTCCGGTTCAGTAGTGAACCTGTATGATCCCTTTGAGAGATCGTATTACTCATACGCCCTTATATGCACACCAACATGCCGGTGTATAGACCTTGGTTAGGTCATCAATCTATCAGTCTGCCAAATGTACATATTCAGACATATAGTAACACATATGTCTCCGGTCAGAGGATGCGTGCATATATCGTGACAGCATACGACATAGGACTTTGGTTATCTCGATCTCGTTAAGTCAACGCTTTGACCTAACTAATCTAACACCTCCGAATCTCTATTCCTATGCAGAGGACTTCCATCAAGAGGTCGGTCAGATATCAGCCTATGTGAGAAAGGATTGACATCTCCTACTCAGGCTGGAGATCACATCTTAACAATCATTTGATGGTGCTTGATGAGCCCTCAATCTAACTCTTTAGATATTCATCCAAGCACCAGCCTCTATGATTCAATAATTGAATCAACAGCTGTATGATCATTAAGATAGCCATGGTACATAACCCTAATTGTACTAAAGGACCTAATATGCAAATTAATTATTCTTCATTTTTAGACCAGAGAATGATATTTGCAATAACATTTATTGCATAATGGCTCGCCGTGGGCTCGCATGTCCAACAATCCCCCACTATCCCAAAGAGCCA
This sequence comes from Ottelia alismoides, assembly GCA_037367405.1. Classification (NCBI taxonomy): domain Eukaryota; kingdom Viridiplantae; phylum Streptophyta; class Magnoliopsida; order Alismatales; family Hydrocharitaceae; genus Ottelia; species Ottelia alismoides. The sequence continues at coordinate 488,440 of JAZKJV010000928.1, forward strand.
TTAATGGGCTAATCATTTAAACCCACACTCATGTGACAATCATATGCTATTTAGAAATAGCTAGGTAAGATGATCAGTCACTCTGTTCCCAAAAGATCATGCCAAGTCCTTTTACGGCACTTGCATATCCCTAGGTAACAGTGCTCGCATCCAATTCGAATGTTGCATCTTATGCAACCAATACTCAATCTTGATAAAGCAATTATAGTGTCCTTGACACTATTGCTCAGTAATTATTATAACTAGTATTTCCATAATCCTTACTAGAATACCCTTATTTCGGGAGATCACTATCTCTCAAGGTATCCACAGTTAAGACCTTTTAGATCTCTATCTATAAAGTCTTAAGCTTTTGAAGATATGACTTTGAGATCACTATCTCAAAAAATCTCGTCATCTATGAAGATTTTGTTATTACTGCAATCAAGTGTTCTTTCTCCATAGTAGGATTAGTAAGAGTTTACTACTCCCACTGCATGGCAGATATCTAGCTTTTGTATACATCCAGCATACACTTAGCTTCTCGTAACTGATGCACAAGTGCAAGCAGTTCTAGTATTCACTTCCTCAACTCTTTGAGGTGCTATCCCTTTAGATTGGTCAGTACCAAATCTTAAGGGAAGGAAGCCTTTCTTGGAATTTCCAAAAAAAATGGAACATGTCCAAGGTATACTACAAATGTGACAGTCCCAATACCATCTTTTCTTTGCTTCTGAACTCCTTCAGAACTAAGATCCAAGAGGCATCTTTGAGATCATATCTCAAGGTATGGAATAGCCAAATCATAAAACACTTATTATCATCCTTATATCATTCCAAATGATGAGGATATTATCTACATTTAGCATGATGAACACAAAGGCACTCCCACTAAGCTTCACATGGCTCATCAAGATTCTATATGAAATCATAACATTTATAATTTCATCAAATCTTATGGTCCAAATTCAAGAAGCTTATTTGAGTCCATAGATGGATTTCTTTGGCTTTCACAACTTACTTTCCCAAATCATGAAGCCCTGTGGCTACTTTCATTTGAATATCCTCACAGAGGTATTCTTAGAGGAATGCAATATTGACTTACATCTTGAAGATGCAATAGTCAAATTGTGTAGCTAAGGTTAGTAATATTCTGATGATTTTGAGCATGGTCAAGAGCAAGTCTCATTGTAAGCAATGTCTTCTCTTCCAATGTGTAGCTAATGATTTTTCAAATTTCAATACAATCACATCAAACAAACCTTCCAAATCCTTAACCCACCAACCAAACACAATCACAAAAAAAAAACGGATTATCCACCTCGAGATAACCCGCCAGCCGAACGGCCACTAAATCATTACAAGCCCCACCTCCACGCTTGAACTTTCCCTCTTGTCCTCCTGCTCGAATAACAAGAACTAACTACGTCATGAACCCAAAACCCACCCCTACACCACACCCTGAACCCGTACCGCCCCCTTTCCAAGCTCCGCTCCGCCCGCCTCTCCTTGACCCCCCACCCTCTTCCACCACCACTCCTCCCCTCCCGCAAGCCATGCAACCTCTCTTCCCACAAGCCATACCTCCTCTCCCCTCACCCATAGTCATCCAGGCCCACCACTTCCCATGCCTAGAACGCCCCTACCCCCCACAACCCATTCCCAACAAGCCATCATGGAAGGACGTCTGCTCCGTGTCTCTCGCACCTCCGATCAATAGAGGGCTCCAGTACGTGGAATCCACCATTGTGGACAGCCAGTCGGTAGCCCTACTCTCCGATGTCGACGTTACTCAACTAGAAGAGGTTTGGGCTAACACCCTAGTTTTCTAAGTTCTGGGAAAAAACCTTACAGGAGGCATCTCTCGGTGTTTGTAGAGAAAGTATGGAACCCCATCGGTGAGCATAAGCTGATCGTCAGGCAGAACAATGCCAGAGGCTCCTGGATGGAGGTCTTTGACTCAACCAAGGGTGCTTGGTGGTTATGAGGCGCCGGGAGGCCAATGGGTCTTGCATGGAGCGGGATTTGTTATATGAGATTCCTTTATGGGTAAGATTCCATGGACTCCCATTGGGCATTCCTCTTCGCTTGTCCTCAACAAGTTGGATAGCCTAATCGGAATGTCACTATATATGGACGCCTCGACTGCTGCTGGGCACGAAGAAGGCCCTGCCCACTGCTGCATCTCGATCAGTGCATCGACCACAATCCCACTCTCCTTCCCCCTTGTGTTCAGCTCTGGCCGGCAAATGCAGGTTGGATAGAGCTCAAATGGAAGCCTCCGAGATGTGATATGTGTGTCTCTTTTGTCCAAGGGCGTCACTCATGCCTGTTCTTCACATCCAGTACAGAGGCCTCACACGCCATTGTCGATGGCAATATTACAAGCACATGCAGTGATCACCTGGGGCAATGTATCCTCACCACCAAGGAGGCCCAGCCACATGAAGTGTTGGCTAAAGTTCACAGATAGCCCGAGCCTGCCCTGGCAGCGTAGAGAACACCATCGACTACCCAGGGTCCCCTCCTGCCCGACCCGTATCAGCCACTACAACAAGGGGCTGGGGAGAGGAGGGGTTTCCTACCCACAAGATCGGTCAGGCCCCAACCTAGCAAAAATCTGCTATAAGGACTGGAAACACCCCGTTTACGACAATCTCAATTGGCCCAGAATCTGCTATAAGGACTGGAAACACCCCGTTTACGACAATCTCAATTGGCCCCAGAACGCTCCTGCAGCGTCCCCCCTCCTTCTAAGGAAAATGGGCTATTCGCAACCCACTAGTTCTGCTCTGGACTTAAATTGACCATCATTGGACTTGGATCGACCAAAGCTTCCCACAAGTTCTGCTGTTTTTCAGAAACCGAATCGGGAATTGATTTCACATAAAAAAAGAAGAAGGGGATCCCCAAGGTCCCCCTTGCCCCTGGTGGGGCCCAACCTTCCTCGTCAAGTTCTCCCCCATTAAGCGCCCAATCTGATGCAGGTGGCCATTTGTAATTCTAGAGACCTGAATAGGCAAGAGAAGGTGTTCTGTGATCTCCTAAGCCTCAATGCGGGCATAGTTGGGCTGGTGGAGACAAAGATATACCATGGGAATTGGTTCGGCTTTGCAACATTCGTCCCATAGGGATGGGCCTACCTGTATAATGATACAACCTTGGGATGAATCCTAGTGGCCTGAAAGACTGACGGTTGGACCTATAGTCCTATCACAAGGTCTGACCAGATGGACGCCCGAAGGTGCGAGAATGCGGGTGTACTGGACATCCTACTATCCATTCTTTGTGGATCTAACTCCATTTCCCTGAGGAGAAGCGTATGGAGTGAGCTAGTCAGCCTCAGTAACAACACTAACGCCCCGTGGCTTGTCATGAGGGACTTCGATGTGGTGAAATTCCACAAAAATGTGGGATCGCCCTCCCAATGGAGTGACAATGAATGACTTCAATGATTGCATCAACAAAGCATGGCTGGACGACCTCGAGGCTGTTGGGAACCCCTGGATTTGGACCAATTCAGTAATTAGGACAGGTTGAATTGTTGCCCGACTGGATCAGGCCTTAGTGAATGATGCTTGAAGAACTATCCTCCCACTAATAAAAATGAGATATTTTCCATCCATGAACTCGGATCATCTCATTATGACTGTGGCACTCGATGCGCAACCCAAATAGAGGAAACACTTCTGCTACTTCGATTACTGGGCAATGTGCAAGGGCTACAAGTATCTAGTCTTTGGTGCCTGGGAATCCCCTATACATGGGAACCTAGTCGCATGGTTCCAAAAGAAGCTGAGAGCCATCAAGAATATGCTAAAGTCTGGGCTAAATCCCATGGGGATGTACGACAAGACAAAAGAGATATGACGACTCTCCTAGGAAAACTCAATGATGCCCTAGCGGTGGACCCGCTTGACCCAAACCTTGCCCAGTTGGAAAGAGATGCAAAGGGCTACTCGCTCAAGCTTGATGAGGATGATGAATCTATATGGAAGCAAAAAAACTGAGTTAATTGACTCAAACTGGGAGACGGGAACACCAAGTCCTTCGATATTGAGGCTTGTGCTAGAAGGGCTAGAAACTCCATCCCATTCCTACTGGATGGGGCAGGAACCTCATGGACACACATTCGAAGGTAGCTGTGGAAGTTGTCTCATTTTTTGCAGGCTCCTTGCGCGGGATCATTCCATGTCGGGGAGAGCTAGGCCTGTGGAACCTAAGTTCGTTCTATCTAGGTTCGCCAACTAATGGCTATCTAGACCCTTCGTTGAGAAAGAAATTTGGGGTATCCTCAAGAGTATCCACTCTTCTAAAACGCCTAGACCGGATGGGTTCAATGCGGGGTTCTTTAAAAGGCATTGGGCATTACTAAAGAAGGACCTCATCCTTGCTATGGGCTTCCTGTGGGAAGGGGGACACCTCCCCAGTGGTGTTAACCACAACTTCCTAACCCTTGTGCCAAAGGTGGTGACTCCAGCAAACTTGGGTGATTTTAGGCCGATTGCATGTTGCAATACACTAAATAAGATTTTTTCGAAGCTCTTGGCATCTAGACTGGCTAGCATCATCCCACAGTTGGTTGCGCCCAACCAAACGACATTCACTAAAGGGAGATCAATGGAGAATTGTATCAGACTTGCCCAAGAGGTGACTCACAGCTTTGGCCACAGAGCAAATGTGCTCAAGGCCTATGTTAAGATAGATTTGTCGAAAGCTTTCGATTCGGTGGATCATGGTTTTTTTCTAGAAAGTTTGAGGCTGAGAGGATTCAACATGAAATGGATTGGATGGGTTCGGAGTTGCATTTCCACCCGTATGTTCTCGGTACTTGTTGATGGCTCACCACATGGCTATTTCCCTTCAACGAGAGGGCTCCGACAGGGGATCCCCTCGGTCCAATTCTCTTTGCTATTGCCATGGACAATCTTTCTCTACTAGCGAAAAAGGTTGTGCTTGATGGTACCTATCTTCCCACCCGCATGTGTGGTGCAACGCTGCCCTCGCACCTTATCTTCGCGGATGATCTTCTGTTCTTTTGCAAAAACAACTTCCTCTTCCCTGAAGGAAGTTAGGCATTTTGACGATTTTTGAGGGTATGTCTTTATTATTAATGAATGCAAAGAAAAACAAGCTTATCCTCCCTGTAAAATCCTCTATGGATTTCAGACTATGCTTAGAGGAGGGTCTACTTAATCCAGCCCCTTCCTGTGAAATACCTGGGCATCACCCTCACCCCAGCTAAGGGTAGGATGGAGGCGACACAACTACTCATTGATAGGGGTACGACCTTACTCTGTGGCTGGAGAGCAAGACCCTTAACCCTTGCCAGCCCAGTACAACTGCTCGCTTCGGTGATCTCTGGTGTGTTCCTATACTAGGCCTCGGGCATGCTAATACCAGTTGGGACATCAAGGACATTGGATGCGATCTGTGCAGATTTCCTTTGGGCCTATGGCACTCACCATCTTAAGTGGGAGTTGGTTTGCCTTCCAAAGAAGGAAGGAGTCTTGGGTCTTCGCTCCCTTCTCTCAGGCCATGCTTATTACTTGGTGTGGGAAAATTCTCTGTAACAATAATTCTATTTGTGCCTCTTTCATGCGGGAAAGATATTTGAGGGGATGCGATTTCATGCGTTGCGATAAGGCTTCTGGCGACTCTCTTGTTTGGAGAACCTTCTTGGGCATTCTACACAGACTGGCTACCCCCACGGGAGGGACCACGGGTGGCCTGGCCACAATCGGCGCAAACTGGCAAGTCTATTTTAGAGAAGCGTTTGATAGGGTCAGAAGTAGGGCAGACAGTGTATCCTGGACCCCTATTCTGTGGAACTCAAAGATGGTTCCAAAGCACGCTTGCGTGCTCTACCAGGCTATATTGGACCGCCTCCTGACGCTAGATAGACTCTCAAGGCGTGGGTTGATTGGAGGGAACTGCTATCTTTGGGGCTAGATTGGGAAACGAGTAGCCATATATTTTACTCATGCTCTTATGCGGCAGTGGTATGGGCATGGGTAACTTTTGCCCTGGATCTGCCCACGATCAGGTCATCTGGCCTCGATTTGATGCTTGATAGCTGCACAAAGATAACCTGCTGTAAAAATTGAGAATGAGGACCGGGGTTGCCCTTGCTGTGACCACTTGGGCTATATGGGAAGAGCGTAATTCAAGATGGACCTCTAGGCAGAACTCCACTGCCGCCGATATGATCAGAAGAATCTCAAGCACAGTCACAGTCACTCCCAACTGACTTCGGTCAGACTTTGTTTTTGTTTTGGTGATTTTCTTTGGTATACTTTTTCTGGTCAAGAAGCCCAGTAAGTTGCTTTGCAGTCCTCATTCTGATTGCTAATTGTAGCTTGTGATTCTGCAAGCTCACTTGTAATTATAGGTTTTTTGATTGCAATATACGAATAAATACCAAGCAAAAAAATATGACAGCTGATTCGAATTTAAAAAGTGAATGGAAATTTTGAAACAAATATTATTTTTTATTATAAATTTAAAACATAAGATGTAAATTTGAATCTTCAAATTATTTGTTATTATATCGCAATTTTGTGGTAGTGTAAACAAATAAGTTATTGTAGAATATGCCAAAAAAATCAATTTTATTTGTTTATGTACTTACCTATTTTTATAAAGGCATATATTTACTTAGGTTTGAGGAGGCGTATACGCAGAATATCACATACTTTAATCGCATAGAAGACCGATGGTAACGTGATGAATTGCTCTCCTTTTCATTGTAGAAATCTATCTTCAAGTGGTCTAGTAGGAGAAATACCGAGTATCATTGGCAACCTCACAGAACTTCAGTATTTGTAAGCTGTTATTTCGGAACTACTATTTATATGGTTAATTTCCTGTCCTAATTTGTAAATTGTGCTCGCCCTGATCACTGGCCTGCATTTAATGAAAACCTTATTTTTGGAATATTGAGAAATCAAGAAATAGCGCGAGGCGCAATGGTCTATCATTTCGGATATATTATTAGCATTATAGAACTAAAAAGTAGATATTGCGACTTCGTGAGTGCTGTTGCTATTTTTCTTTTGATTCAATTCAGTGAATTGAAGCATGTGGGTTCTACCTTTTAATAGATAGTAGAATACTCAGCTGATTGACATTTAAACTGCAATCATACGTTGGCCATATCATCTTCGTACGTTTTCTTGTCAGGGATCTATCTAGAAATGATCTAACTGGGGACATTCCAGATTTCTTGTGTGGCTTGTCTCATTTGAGTTTCCTGTAAGTAACGATTTAAAGTTCGTGTAAGTAATCACGAGAGGCTTGAAGTCAGCTTTTCTTGATATTTTGTACTCCAGGGACTTGTCAGGAAACGGACTTAATGCATCCATTCCTCAAGCTCTTCGAGAACGAGTAGCAGCTGGGACATTAACTCTACGGTGAAAATTTCTCTACTTCCTCAAAGTTCACAGTCTGCGGTTACCCGGATTCCATAGCCACAAGCTAACTTAATCAGTACATTTTTTATCAGTATCGGAAACACTACGAATCTCTGTGGTTACCCTGATTCGTGTGGGAGTTCAATAGATAAGAAGAGTTCCAAAAAGGTCTTGATTGCAGTTGCAGCAACAATTAGTTCAGTCCTACTATTGGTGGTTGTACTGGTGATTATCTGCATTTTGAGAAAATGTACAGGCAAGTGCTTTTTGGTACCTTACAATTCCTGATTCGTTGCATTAATATATCATACTTGAATAGCTGAATTCCAATCTATTGGTTTTTTTAATGATTGCAGGAGATAAAGTTAAGAAGGAAGGTGCATCATGCGATGAAATTGCGTGTAAGGAATTCACATTCGAAGATCTAGTGAGGATTACTAGAAATTTCAGCAAGGAAATCGGCAAGGGAGGATTTGGCCATGTTTATTTTGGAGAGTTGGATGGCAATATTTCTGTAGCAGTTAAGGTTCTAATAATAACACCACTTCAAGGGCTCGAGGAATTTAAAAAGGAGGTTTGTATTTTATTACACGTCATTGTAGAACAATAAAGATAGCTCCAAACAATCAATAAAAATTAAATTTGGTTGAGAGTGATAAAGTTGAGTCAATCAGTAAATTGGATATTATCAAAATCCTTATACATTTGTTGTTCATCGTCGTTTATTTAGTTCCATATCACCAATTTAGAGAAAGTTATAGAAAATCGCTAAAGATGAGATGTATGGCGTCGTATCTTGGAGGCCACGGTGTCCGGCAATTCAGATACAACAATCATTGTATTGGTGCCTCTCTTGGCTTTCAACACTCAACTCAAGCGTGTCTATCAACAATTAACCCACTACAATGATTAAGCAATAAATGTAGGTGACCCTAAATTTATTATATCTTACAAAGAATTTGTATAATAAGCAAACAGTAGGGGTCGAACCAGAAAGGAGCACGAGGTAGATTGACAACAATGAATAACCAACTTATGATTTTTAAGGTATTTTGGTCTTTAAATGTTTCTATGGGTTTTTTATTTTTTAATTTTTATTTGTAAGATAAAGGAGGTATTGATAATATATAGGGGGCAGGGAGCCTGCACCCTAGGGTGTAGGAAACTCCCTGCACCACCCCTATTTTTTGATTATTTTTCTATTTTTTTGGATTAAAAGTTGGGGGATTAACTTAATATGTTAAGGGGAATATGTGTTTCGAGTTTCATGCAAAACAAACATTCCTAACACGTTCATCTAGACATGGTCGATTTCAACAATTCTGAGACTGTTAAAATTTGGTAATCTTGATGGAGATGATAGAAGTCTCGAATTAAGTTGAATTTAGAATGACAACATGGTGATACACCCCCAAGGTTTCATTTCAAAAAAATCAAAAAATAATGAAAAATTAGGTCGGGTGTAGGAAGTTACCTACACCCGCCGAGGTAGGCTCCTTTTTCCCATATATCCCTAATATATATATATAATGGAGAATATGTAAAGAGAATGTGACTGAAATATCTTTTAAATTTAGGAAAATAAAGTCAAACATTCAGAAATAAAATCCTTTTGGGCTTTATAAAATTTTCTCTATTTTAGGTAATTTTTAGATAAATTTTGATAATTTTTATATATTTTTAAATAAAGAAATACTAAAAATAAATAAAACAATTACCAGGGACATTGAAATGAGCTTCATAAATATCTATTCAGAGCTTAATTTCAATTTTCCGAAATACTAGATAATCTAAAGAAAAATAAGAAACTTAAAACATATATATTTTTTTATTTTCAATTAATTTTTAAATTATTATTATTTTTTTTATTTTTAATTTTTAGGATTTTTGAAAATATTTTTAAAAAATAAAAGGTCAGAAAATCAAACATACATAAATAAACTCACATGATTTTTTTGGAATGTTTCAAAATAACTAAATTTTTTTATGGATTTTAAATGCAAAAAGGAGATAGTGTGGGTTTTTATTTTAAAAAATAGTAAACTGATTTTAATTACCTTAAAAAATACGTGATATATTATTGTTTCAGGCACTTAAGATAATTTTCCTATAACTTTTAGATGTAAAATGCTATTATTAATAATTAAAATCTACAAGCAAAATTAAATCTACAATATATGAACCTAGGTCTAATTTCCATGAAGTTTCAGGGCATTTGTTAACATTTCTGACAAGCCTGGGGTATAGATGAATTTTGTCCAAATACATATACTCTATCTACACTAGCATGGGTATAACGGTAATTATCCATAATACTAGGGCTCAATTTGCAAATTTACCAGAAAATATTACATTAATATTAAAAATTAGTGTACCAAATAATAACATTAATTCGGAGGGGCGTCCACGCAAAATGTCCAGTCCCCTCATGCACACAAGTACGTGAGGTGACGTGGATTGGACTAAAGTGCAAATATGATAAAGCTTAGGTTCTTAAGTGCAAATATTACAGAAATATTTGAACTACAACTACAAGTTTAAGGACTAAAAAGAAATACAAAAACAAGGGGTGAGATCTTCTATATACCCAAAGAGGCGTGATCCAACAAAGGATCAACACATCCATATGGCACGCAGCGGACGAGCGATACCCCTTCAGCGATGGGTGGCTTGGATGGGATCCAGATCTTTATTTGACAGTTATCTTGTGGCTCGATCCAACAGCTGGGAACAAAACTAGAGGTCGATGCTGATCGGACGACTACTACTGCTTTGGATGAACATGGAAGAAGGTCGATCTCAGCCTCTTTCGATCGAGGATAGCTTTGTCGTCCAACCACCTGAGAGGCTCCTGGTGAGCCCCAAATAAAGCTGGCCCCGAATAAAGCTGGAAGTCCTACTCTGCTTATTGTGGGATTAAATCAGTCTGGGACCCATCGATGGGGTTATGGAGAGATTGTGAAGTCAGAGAACATGGAGACCTTTGGCTAGATAAAATTTGACCCAAAGTGGGTCTTCAAGCTCAAGTACATGCACGATTAGCTTGCACACACAAAAAGGAAGGTGTTGGGCTCGAATGGGGGCAAACAGGGGGTGAAGATGCGACAAGGTGGAGTGACTCTGATGCATGGCATAGGAGGAGTGCTAATCTCCCAGATTTTTGCAAGATCTGGGGCGGAAATGAGTCAGGGTGATGTGAACTGAAGAAAGGAAGGAGTGGAGGTGATAATGTAGGGCAGAGAACAAGTGTGCATGGTGAACAAGGGCCAGCGCTTGAATTTCGATGAACTTTGACTTTTGAACTTTAGGAAATGAAATACGAAATCAAATGAAATAAAATACAAAACTACTTTACTTCTACTTCTAAGAACATAAAGAACGAAGAAAATAGAAGCTAAAATCTAGGAACCAGGGAGCATGGAAGCTTCACTTGAGCAAGTTTGTCATGTCTTGGATCTCGTCCCTCTGTCTTCTTTTCCACACCTAAACACCATGAAGGATATGGGAAAAACCTTAAGAGCATCACAGAAGTGTGAGAATCCATCATATGCGATTGGGAGTGACTCATCGTACTAGTTGCTCGGGGCAGTAGAATTTAAAAAATTTGGAACGATGAAACCACATGATCCAAGAACACTTCTTAGATCTTTTCATCTAAATCGCAATCAAATATAAGGTTTACCTATTGAAGTGTGGTTGCGATCGAGTTTCTAAACGAAGAGACCTCCTGTCTCAAGTCTGTTCCAACACAGGAGACACTTGTGGTGCGTTGATGAAACATATGCTTCTCGCAATCAAAGTTGATAATCCAAGCAACGACTCTCCTGATCTCGTCACATGAGATCTAAAATCTGCTTCATGAGAAAGATGCACCGAAAGAGACAGAGATCCATAAGTAAATGATTCGGCAACATAACGACGATGTTGCGACAATGATGAATCTCTTTAGGGCTCCATGGTGGACGACCGCAATAAGGGAGAAAGAGAGTGAGAGACTTGGAGTGTAGAGAGGGAAAGAGGGAGAGCATGTTTCAATTGTGTAAAGAAGAGCTAGGGTTGCCTCTTCTTATTTAATATTTTGGTAGTCCATGGATCTCAATCAATGGACAACACAAATCCAATGGTTCACATTGATTCGTGTTTCTCCAAATGATCATGATTTGTTGTAAAAATACAACAACTATTAATTTATTTTTAAATAAAAATATGTTGAATAATAATTAATATAAATTAATTTTATAAAATCAATCTTCATTTGAGAACTAAGGAGGTAAGCCTGCTTCCATGAAAAGAAGGGGGGACGACCACGCATTCCATAAAGAGAGGGTGGTTGTCCACCCTCTTCATATGGTAAGGTGGCTCCTTCTAGTTACAGGAGAATCTATATCTCATGCGAATCTCCAATATTTGCAACAACCTTTTATTACAAATTTATTTCACAAAAATAAATCCCATTTTTTGTGAACATTACAGTCATGCCATTGGAAATTTGTGAATCATATTCACAATCCAAAATAAAAATTCACATCAACATTTAAATTTAAATGTTATTTACAAATAGCTCTCTCTCTCTCTCTCTTATATATTATAAATCACATTTATTTATAATATATATGATTAACATGGATAGTGCTATCCACATTATTCATATCCATGATAATTAAATCACAATTAATCATCTTAGATCTCTATTCTCATGTGCCCAAATAATATGAATCACATTCACATTATTCACATCTTTGATAGAGCCCAAATAATATGAATCACATTCACATTATTCTCATCTTTGATATTAAATCACATTTAGTTATCTTCGATAACTCTCCATATTATGAATCAAATTCATATTATTCATGATAATTAAATCACATTTAATTATCCATTTCTCAGTGCTCGGAAACATTATCAACAACGAAATTATCCTTGAACTCTTTCAAGGATAAAACACTTTTCATGAGTAAATTCTCAAATAAATGTCCATAAAATCAATAAATTAACAAAATGACTCTTGTAAATAAAATACATTAATTATTTTATATTATAGTGTACAAAATAAATTAATAATAAAAAGTCCCAAAATAAAGGAGTTCGTCACATATAAATAGCCAAAAATATCATGTATTTTTAATAATTTCATTTCAATTCCTTTTTGGCTAATTCTTTCTCTAATTTGTTTATAAAAATGATATAAAAATATAAAAATAAAAAATAAATTTCATCTCAAATAAATACTCCTAAATCCCAAAGAGAAAAGGCCGTAAAGTCCAACTTCTCGGCCAAATTCCCGCTCCGTGTGAACTCCAAATTGTACAAATTCACTTTTAAATTTTAAGTTAGAAAATTATCTATCCAATGAAAGTGATTTCATTAAAATTAGATCTCGTTTGCAGAATTTGGATTTTGGGACCTAGGTGTACATTGTATATATTGTACATATTTTTGTTTTCTCATTTTTATTTTACTTTTCTTAATTACTAAAATCCAAAAAAAATATTTTTGTGTTTTATTTTATTTATAGTATTTTATTTTATTTTTAGTTTGTAAATATCGTTTATCAAAAATACTAAAAAAATTAAATTAGAAAAGTAGAAAAAACATGTACATGGGAGAGGGGAAGGGGATGATCTTGGTGTAGGGGAACTTCAAGCAGGGGGAAGCTCATGCGGGGTGTGGGGACTTGGCGTGGGAAGGCTTCGAGCAGGGGGAAGCTCGGACGCGGGGGGGGGGGGGGCTTTGACAGGGGAGAGGCTCGGCGTGCGGGGAGCTTCAAGAGAGGGGAAGCTTGACACGGGGGGCTTCGAGCAGGGAAAGGATTGACACGGGGGGCATCAACCAGGGATGAAGCTCGTGGGGGGGGGGTCTTCAGGAGAGTGAAAGCTTGGCGAGGAGGTTGTTGGAAATGCGAGCCCACGCCGAGCCATTAAGCAATAAATGTTATTGCAAATGTCATTCCCTGATCTGAAATTAAGAATGAATAATTTGCATAATAGGTCCCTTAGTACAATTAGAGTTATGTACCATGGCCATCTTGATGATCATACAGCTGTTGATTCACCTATTAATTATAGAGGCTGGTGCTTGGATGAATATCTAAAGAGTTAGATTGAGGACTCATCGAGCACCGTCAAATGATTGTTAAGAGATGATCTCCAACCTGAGTAGGAGATGGCAATCCTTATCTTTAAAGGCTGATATCTGACCGACCTCTTGATGCAGGTCCTCTGCATAGGAATAGAGATTCGGAGGTGTCAGATTAGTTAGGTCAAAGAGTTGACTTAACGAGATCGAGATAACCGAAGTCCTATATCGTGCTATCATGATATAGGCACGCATCCTCTGACCAGAGACAGATGTGTTACTATATGTCTGAGTATGTACATTTGGTAGACCAATAGGTTGATGACCTAACCAAGGTCTATACACCGGCGCGCTGGTATGCATATAAGGGCATATGAGTAATACGATCTCTCAAAGGGATCATACAGGTTCATTTATTGAACCGGAAGACATGAGCTCACTCCTGAGATATTGGGAAGAATCAAATTCTGTGCGCACGGTCGTCTCGCTTTGGAAGCTTGACTGAATTTGTAGGTTTGATATATACTTTTGGAAAGTATATGATCAAGAGCTAGGTATGATATATGCTTTTGGAAAGTATATAATCGATACCGACTTCCAATGATCGAATGAGAAACTTACTGATAAAACCATGAAGTAGACAGTATAAAGTTGATCAAATACTTCATGTTTAATCTGAGTCTTCCAGTATGCAGGATGTACATGTATTGGGAATACCTGAGGGTGATGTGATCATAAACGATTGTATAACCATGACGCTTCCATTCCTAGGGAGTGATGAAACAGGTTTGGATTTTAGTTACTCCTCTCAGTAGAGAAGTAATCTGATCTTGGTCCAAATGTTGGACATTAATCTGATTGTGATTCAGATTCAATGAGAAGATTAGATTTACAGTCTTGATTTAATCAAGCATCTATGGGAGGCCCGCGATCTGGATTTGAAATACGATCTCAATATCCAAGTCACTGTACGTGGAACAATACAATCGCCCTGTCCTTATCTCCAAGTATTCGCAGAGAAAGCGCATTATCCTTAAAAGGGTTCAGGATAATTTCATTGTTGATAATATGTATCCGAGCATTGAGAAAATGGATAATTAAATGTGATTTAATTATCATGATTAATATGAATTCGATTCATATTATAAAGAGAGCTATCTTAGATAATTAAATGTGATTTGATTATCAAAGATGTAAGTAATATGAATATGATTCATATTATTTGAGAACAAGAGAAATGAGATCCAATGTGATTAAATATGATTTAATCATCATGGATATAAATAATGTGGATAGCAATATCCATATTAATCAAATATATTATAAATCTGATTTATAATATATAAGAGAGATATGTTTGTAATTTACATTTGTTAATTAAATGTTAATGTGAATTGGATTCACATTGGACATTAAATTGAAAATGTAATTTACATTTTGTTTTGGGTTGTGAATGTGATTCACAAATTTCCAATGGCATGATTGCAATGTTCACAAAATAAATTGGATTTATTTTTTGTGAAATAATTTGCAACAAAAGTTGTTGCAAATATTGGAGAGAATCATGAGATAATGTAATCTCATGTAATAGGAAAAAAGAAGCTCCCTTCCTAATAAGGAGAGGGGACGGCCACAATTCATAAGGAATGTGGTGGCCGTCCACCCTCCTTATGGAAGGAGGCTTGCCTCCTTTCCTATTTCTCCAATGGAGATTGATTTGATATAAAATCAAATTATATTTATTGTATATTTGATTTTTTATTAAATTAATTGTTGTTGTGTTTTTAGCAACTAATCATGTCCATTGAAAGAAACACAAATTAATGTGGACCATTGGATTTGTGTTGACACATGGATTGAGATCCATGGATCCCAAAACCCTATAAAAGGAGAGGCACCCCATTGCTCTTCTTTACACACAAGTACACAATAGTTGAGACAACAAATCTCTCTCTCTCTCTCTCTTTCTCTCTCTCTCTCTCTCCCTCTCATGGCATTCCACCATGGATGCCCTAGAGAGGCTCTCCATCGCCGCGGCATCGTTGTTATGCTGCCCGATGTTTTGCTCGTGGATCTCCATCTCCTTCGGTGCGCTCCGCTCGTGAAGAAGATAACGGATCTCTTGTGTCGAGATCAGGAGATCCTACCGTTTGGATCATCAACATGGATTGCGAGAAACACGCAATTCATCCCCGCGCTCGCAAGCGTCTCCTCCGTCGGATCGGACTTGAGACAGGAGGTCTCTTTGTTTAGAGACTCGATCGCAACCACGCTTCAATAGGTAACCCTAATACTTTTTTGTGGTTTAGACGAAACGATCCGAGAAGTGTTCTCGGATCATGTGGTTTCGTCGCATAAAATTTTAATTTCCGCTGCATAGAACAACTAGTGCGACTAGTCGTTCTTCGTCGTATCCGATACGACGATCACGCTTCCGTGATGCGCTTGAGGATCTAACCATATCCTTCAAGTGGTATCAGAGCCAGGTTGACGGTTTCGAATATGATTCGAAAACCGAGAACGACTTGGGTTCGTTAAGGTCGCGAAAGTTTTTTATCGCATTTGATTTCGCAGATCGGTTTAGTAAATAATTTTGACCATGTTTAAAATGTTTAAGCACGGATTATTTACTTGGATTTTGTTCCCCATTAAATAAGGAAACCATAGGATCTGAGTTTACGTAAATCGGATTTCGTATGCTCTATATATGGTTGTTTTAATGAACATGTATGCATTGTTGCGGGAACAATAGATTTTAACATGCTTAAAGAGTTAATTACTGTTATCATCTGCCTCGAAATGCGTGAAACATTACTTGGCTTCTGTCCTAAATCAAGTTAGCAATATTTGAAAATTGATTTTGTCTAATTTGGATTTAAATTGATTGAGATATGCTAATTTTAGTGAGTAGGGGTCACTACTGAAATTACAGTCCTAATCTAGAACCAAGTGATTGTCAATTAGTGAAATTAATTGTTAATTTCGTGAAATAATCTTGAAAAATATTTGTGAAATATTGGAACATGATTATTTGCCTAATTGACTTGGCCTCAACCAATAAATTGATTGGATGTGATCCAAATCATAATTGGAAACACAATCTTCAAACTTGATGCTTGAATAGGATTGGAAATTTGTGTAGCAAATTTCCTTATAATCAAAAATGTTTTGATTATTATTATATGGTATAATTTCGGTTGAAAAACCGATGGTCATCTCAAGTGCAAATTAATATATCTGGCATTATGCTTTCCCGAGGTGGATATGGTGTCTAGTCGGAGAGCATTGGGGTTGCGGGTTGCAACGTATGTGGTCCGTCCCACTCTCGTCGGTACTGGCCATGACAGCGGGTAGGGACTGTATAATGCCAGAGAAAATCAAGGTGTATTTTCTAATTATTAAAATTCGAATTAACACGTATTTTGAGATATTACCATATATATATTCAAGTAAAATAATCAAGTTTGATTGATTGAATTGGATTGATAATTAATTTAATATGATTAAATTGATTATGTCCAATTGAGACACTCTATTATGAATAGAGTTATTATTTTCCTTGGAAGAATTAATTATATGAATGTGATTCATGATAATTAATTAAAATTTGAATATGAGATGGAGGATCACATAAGTGACATCCATGGTCTCCCGTCAAGGCGAAGAGTTCCGTCGTCAGGGATTGCATGTGGGAGACGCCTGTTCGAAGTGACAGCTCCTGTATGCAAGCGCATCTGGATCGGGCTCTTTGCTTCTCGAAAGAGTAAGGCCGTATGCGTAGTGACCCCAATATCGGATCCTCATATTATTGGGGTGATATTGGATTGCGCATAGCGAGTACTATTCCTATTGACGGTTGATTCAATTAATGATGGGTCAATATCGCCTTAGGGGTGGTGGGCCCGGGTGTTAAAGACCGAATTGGGAAATGCAAGTTGGACTTGCAAGGCGGAATGTGTTCCCGCTTCTTTTTATCTGAGTTGAAGATTCTCATATTATTGGGATGTAACAAAGATACGGAAGGAGATCCCAGATCTTGCTGAGATATAATGGTAAGTATATCTCTTACATTGAAAGTGATTAAGGGAATGAGCTTTCAGTGTTGACAAGGCAAGACAACTTTGATATAAAAATTCCTAAATCAAATTAAAATGTGTAATATATATATTTATATATTTATGCAAATTTCTTATTTCAGATAATCCTTCATTAAACCCACTCAATAATATACTCAATAATAACCAGTAAAATATCTTGGATTGGACTCATGATCCAGATATTGTACTTGCAATTGGACACATAACATATGTGGTTGCAATGTGCAGGTTTCCTCATAATAAAGAGGAATGACAATTAAATAGATAATAGGACTACAACCCTAGGGTTTGTATGTCTCTATAGTCTTGATCTCATTGGATGTACTTTGGAAGTGACATGTCGATGATGATCACAATTGTCAATTAATCCTTATAAAATCTAATGAAGACTTTCTGGCATACATATGTGCTCTCAACATTTAATCATGAATGACATGGTTCTCTGCATCATGCAGAATGGTGGCTCCATGAGAGATGATGTATTCAAAATGTTTGAATACCTACCTGAACCAATGTTTTAAGAGTCTAGATGAATGTAGACATGATGAGTGTCATCATTCCACTGTCTATACTCTAGTCATTCATGAAGCTTCATAATATTTATATTATATGAATTTAATGAAGCTTGTATAAATGTTGAAATGCTCTTACATTGAATTCCTTTTGAATTTAACGTAAGAGATCCTTAGTCTTAAGCAATGGTTTCTTATAGATAAAGGGAGCGCAGTGGAAGCATGGGTTGAACCTGAGTAAGAAGTATGGTCAAAGAGTTGACTGTACATCTATAACTTCCATATGTCATCCAAAGAGTTGGATGACATCCAATACTGCAATAAGTTGATGTGTTGATAGTATGACTATCAAGTCTGTCTAGAATCCTTAAAGAAGGACTCGGATAGAGCATCGGAATAATCTACATATAAATCATTGAAATTGACTTGCTTAAAGTCTTGTAATTGTATCTCAATCTTCTACAACACTTGTAATGGGTTGCACATGTTTTAGAAGACCGGAAAATTTGATCTTAAAGGTTTATAGTTATCCACATGGATATTGATGCAATTGTTGCAACAATCTCTGTTGGATTGATAGACTTGTTAATTTCAGTGGGAGAGCCCTTAGTCTTAGAGAATGTCTCTATGACCTGGATATTAGAATACATTCATTATTTATTTCTAAATGTTGGAAATAAACATGAATTCTGTAATAAATCTGTCATAAAGAGTTATGATGGAAATATTTCAGATAGTAATCTAAGATCTAGTGGACTCCACTAAATTAGAAAATTAATGAATGGTTCATTAACATTTCTAAATACTGAAATTAAACCTTAAGATCAATAGGAGGATGAAGATCATTTGACAATGATCTAACATCAAGCCTTGGACATTTGTCTATTGATTTGATCAATAAGATAGTAGGATATGAAACTTTAGAATGTCTAAAATTTCAAAACTTACATACTTATGAATATTGTATTCAAAGTAGAATGTCCAATACACCCTTCTTTGGGAATGGTGTAAGATGTCAAGGTATTCAGGATCTCTTACATATTGATGTATGCGGATCATCTATATCATAGTAAGCATTATGGATATATGATATCTACTGATGATTATGTATGATATGAGATTTCTTCTCTTCACTTAGAAATCTTTGAAGTGTTCAAAGATTTCACATAATCTTGGTTTACAACCAAAGTTTGAAGGAAGATAAAATGAATTTGATCTAATCAAGGTAGCCTATACCTGTTAGATGAATTCAAAGGATACCTTATGGAGATATGAATATCATTTCTATCTCAATCCTCCTAACACACCTTAACTCAATAGAGTTATAAGGAGATACAATTGGATCATGTGTGACATGATCTTATCAATGATGAATTTTAGCATAATCATCCCTTAGTTTCCAGGTATATATGTGTAGTAGAGACTACAATGTATATCCTTAATAAGGTTCCATGCAAGATGGAATCTAGCACTTGAGAGTGTTACTTCATTAGGAAAATAAAGGATGGTATTAGATACCTACTTTATTACCTTGAGATTCTAAAAATATCTCATCTCTGAGAATATGATTCTTAGAGGTTGAGACTCTTGAGAATCAAGATGAAAATGAAGTGTAGGAACTCATTTAATCTTGAAAAGATAATGAGGCTCCTGAAATTGGAAACTAAAAGGAAAATTAAAGATGAAACACAAAAACCTCTTCAAATGAGTTTGAGGAAGGATTCCATGTGTCAGAGAAATCTGACAATGATCGAACTTCATGTGATGAAGCTTCTGAAGATCATAGCATGGATAGATGGATGTTAGCAATAAAAGTCTAATGTAGACTTCATATACAAGTGTTGTATATGGACCCTCGAGGATCCACCTATATGGGTAAGACCTGTAAAGGTGTAAATGGATCTTCGAGAGAAAGGGAACCTGATGAGAAGGTAGAGACCTTTAAAGCACGGTTCGTAGCCATGAGCTACACACCGGAAGAGAAGACATTGCTTGCGATGAGACTTGCTCTTCGGTGACCATGCATAAAATCATCAGAATATTGCTAACCTTGTCTACACAACTTTACTATTGCATCTTCAAGATGTAAGTCAATATTGCATTCCTCTACGAATACCTCTCTGAAGATATTCACATGAAGTAGCGCCAGGGCTTCATGGTTGTGGAAAGCAAGATGTGCAAGCTAAGGAATCCATCTATGGGCTCAAATAAGCTTCTTGAAGTTGGACCATAAGATTTGATGAAATTGTAAATGTTATGATTTCAGATAGAATCTTGATGAGCCATGTGAAGCTTATTGGGAGTTCCTTTGTGTTCATCATGCTAAATGTAGATAATATCCTAATCATTTAAAAATGATATAAGGATAATAATAAGTGCTTTATTATCTGGTTGTTCCACAAGTTGAGATATGATCTCAAGGATACCTCTTGGATCTTAGTTCTGAAGGTGTTCAGAAGCAAAGAGAAGGGGGTATTGGGACTGTCACAATAGTAGTACACCTTGAACATATTCCATTTTTGGAAAATTTCAAGAAAGGCTTCCATCCCTTAAGATATGGTTTTGACCTGTCTAAAGGGATAGCACCTCAAAGAGTTGAGGAAGTGAATGCTAGAACTACTTGCACTTGTGCATTAGTTACGAGAAGCTGAGTATATGCTAAATGTGTACAGAAGCCAGATATCCGCCATACAGTGGGAGTAGTAAAGTGTTACTAATTCTACTATAGAGATAAAACACTTGATTGCAGTAATAATAAAATCTTCATAGATGATGAGATTTTTGAGATAGTGATCTCAAAGTCTTATCTTCAAGAGTTTAAGACCTTGTAGATAGTGATCTATGAGGGTCTTAACCCTAGATACCTTTGGAGATAGAGATCTTCAGAAATAAGGGTATTCTGATAAGGATTATGGAAATATTGGTTATGATAATTGTTAAGCTGTAGTGTCAAGGACACTATGACTAACAAAATTGAGTATTGGTTGCATGAGATGCAACATTCGTATTAAATGCGAGCACTGTTATTGGGGATATGCAAGTGCCGTAAAAGGACTTGGCATAGTTTCGCAGGAACAGAGTGATTGATCAGCTTACCTAGCTATTTTCTAAATAGTCTATGATTGTCACATGAGTGGGGGTTTAAATGATTAGCCCATCAATGACTCTTTGGGCTAGCGGGAGATTGTTGGAAATGCGAGCCCACAGCGAGCCATTTAGCAATAAATGTTATTACAAATGTCATTCCCTGATCTGAAATTAAGAATGAATAATTTGCATAATAGGTCCCTTAGTACAATTAGGGTTATGTACCATGGCCATCTTGATGATCATACAACTGTTGATTCAACTATTGAATCATAGAGGCTGGTGCTTGAATGAATATCTAAAGAGTTAGATTGAGGACTCATCGAGCACCGTCAAATGATTGTTAAGAGATGATCTCCAGCCTGAGTAGGAGATGGCAATCCTTATCTTTAAAGGTTGATATCTGACCGACCTCTTGATGCAGGTCCTCTGCATAGGAATAGAGATTCGGAGGTGTCAGATTAGTTAGGTCAAAGAGTTGACTTAATGAGATCGAGATAACCGAAGTCCTATATCGTATGCTGTCATGATATAGGCACGCATCCTCTGACCAGAGACAGATGTGTTACTATATGTCTGAGTATGTACATTTGGTAGACCAATAGGTTGATGACCTAACCAAGGTCTATACACCGGCACGTTGGTGTGCATATAAGGGCATATGAGTAATACGATCTCTCAAAGGGATCATACAGGTTCATTTATTGAACGGGAAGACATGAGCTCACTCATGAGATATTGGGAAGAATCAAATTCCGTGCGCACGGTCGTCTCGCTTTGGAAGCTTGACTGAATTTGTAGGTTTGATATATACTTTTGGAAAGTATATGATCAAGACCTAGGTATGATATATGCTTTTGGAATGTATATGATCGATACCGACTTCCAATGATCGAATGAGAAACTTACTGATAAAACCATGAAGTAGACAGTATAAAGTTGATCGAATACTTCATGTTTAATTTGAGTCTTCTACTATGCAGGATGTACAGGTATTGGGAATACCTGAGGGTGATGTGATTATAAACGATTGTATAACCATGACACTTCCATTCCTAGGGAGTGATGAAACGGGTCTGGATTTTAGTGACTCCTCTCAGTAGAGAAGTAATCTGATCTTGGTCCAAATGTTGGACATTGATCTGAATGTGATTCAGATTCAATGAGAAGATTAGATTTACAGTCTTGATTTAATCAAGCATCTATGGGAGGCCCGCGATCTGGATTTGAGATACGATCTCAATATCCAAGTCACTATACGTGGAACAATACAATCGCCCTGTCCTTATCTCCAAGTATTTGCGGAGAAAGTGCATTATTCTTGAAAGGGTTCAGGATAATTTCATTCTTGATAATATGTATCCGAGCATTGAGAAAATGGATAATTAAATGTGATTTAATTATCATGATTAATATGAATTCGATTCATATTATAAAGAGAGCTATCTTAGATAATTAAATGTGATTTGATTATCAAATATGTAAGTAATATGAATATGATTCATATTATTTGAAAACAAGAGAAATAAGATCCAATGTGATTAAATATGATTTAATCATCATGGATATGAATAATGTGGATAGCAATATCCATATTAATCAAATATATTATAAATGTGATTTATAATATATAAGAGAGATATGTTTGTAATTTACATTTGTTAATTAAATGTTGATGTGAATTGGATTCACATTGGACATTAAATTGAAAATGTAATTTACATTTTGTTTTGGGTTGTGAATGTGATTCACAAATTTCCAATGGCATGATTGCAATGTTCACAAAATAAATTAGATTTATTTTTTGTGAAATAATTTGCAACAAAAGTTGTTGCAAATATCAGAGAGAATCATGAGATAATGTAATCTCATGTAATAGGAAAAATGAAGCTCTCTTCCTAATAAGGAGAGGGGACGGCCACAATTCATAAGGAATGTGGTGGCCGTCCACCCGCCTTATGGAAGGAGGCTTGCATCCTTTCCTATTTCTCAAATGGAGATT
The DNA here is from genome assembly GCA_037367405.1 of Ottelia alismoides. NCBI lineage: Eukaryota > Viridiplantae > Streptophyta > Magnoliopsida > Alismatales > Hydrocharitaceae > Ottelia > Ottelia alismoides. Next base: position 511,607 of record JAZKJV010000928.1, read on the forward strand.
GATTTGATATAAACTCAAATTATATTTATTGTATATTTGATTTTTTATTAAATTAATTGTTGTTGTGTTTTTAGCAAGTAATCATGACCATTGAAAGAAACACAAATTAATGTAGACCATTGGATTTGTGTTGACACATGGATTGAGATCCATGGATCCTAAAACCCTATAAAAGGAGAGGCACCCCATTGCTCTTCTTTACACACAAGTACACAATAGTTGAGACAACAAATCTCTCTCTCTCTCTCTCTCCCTCTCATGGTCGTCCACCATGGATGCCCTAGAGAGGCTCTCCATCGCCGCGGCATCATTGTTATGCTGCCCGATGTTTTGCTCGTGGATCTCCGTCTCCTTCGGTGCGCCCCACTCGTGAAGAAGACGACGGATCTCGTGTGTCGAGATCAGGAGATCCTACCGCTTGGATCATCAACATGGATTGCGAGAAACATGCGGTTCATCCTCGCGCTCGCAAGCGTCTCCTCCGTCAGATCGGACTTGAGACAGGAGGTCTCTTTGTTTAGAGACTCGATCGCAACCACGCTTCAAGAGGTAACCCAAATACTTGTTTGTGGTTTAGACGAAACGATCCGAGAAGTGTTCTTGGATCATGTGGTTTCGTCGCATAAAATTTTAATTTCCGCTGCATAGAACAACTAATGCGACTAGTCGTTCTTCGTCGTATCCGATACGACGATCACGCTTCCGTGATGCGCTTGAGGATCTAACCATATCCTTCAGAGGGCTTCGAGGAGCTGGGGATCAACGACTTCAGGAGAGGGGGGGATTCGAGGAGCAGGGGAATCAACAGCTTCGGGAGTGGGAAATCTTGGGGGGTGGCTTCGAGCAGGGCACGAGGGGGGGGGGGAGGGGAAGCTCACGAGGATGGGGGGCTTCGAGGAGCAGGGGATCGGCGACTTCGGGAGAGGGGAAGCTCGGGGGGGAGGGGGGGGGGGCTTCTAGCAGGGCACGAGGGGGAAGAGGGGAAGCTTGCGGGGAGGGGGGCTTCGAGGAGCAGGGGATCATCGGATTTAGGCGAGGGGAAGCTAGGGGGCTTCAGGATAGGGGAAGCTCAATGGGATGGGGCTCTTCGAGGAGCAGGGCTTCAACGGCTTCGGGAGAGGGGAAGCTTGGGGGGGCTTCGACCAGGGGAAGGTTCGACACAAGGCATGGGACTTTGAAAAGTAGCTCGGCAGTTTCGAGCAGGGGGGTCGGGATTGGGGATGGCATGCTTCGAATTCAAGTAGGAGGGAGCTCGACAGGCTTTGAGTAGGACATGGAGAAGCTCGATGGGGGGGGGGTACAGAGGTGCTTGGTGGTGGGGAGGGATTGGGGTTTCGCGAAGGCTGGCTCGGTGGGGAGGGATGTGTTGGACATGCAAGCCCACGACGAGCCATTAGGCAATAAATGTTATTGCGAATATCATTCCCTGATCTGAAATGAAGAATAACTAATTTGCATAATAGGTCCCCCGTCCCTTAGTATAATTAGGGTTATGTACCATGACCATCTTAATAATCATACAACTGTTGATTCAATAATTGAATCATAGAGGCTGGTGCTTGGATGAATATCTAAAGAGTTAGATTGAGGACTCATCAAACACCATCAAATGATTGTTAAGAGATGATCTCCAGCCTGAGTAGGAGATGGCAATCCTTTCTCATTTAGGCTGATATCTAACCGACCTCTTGATGCATGTCATTTGCATAGGAATAGAGATTCAGAGGTCTTAGATAAGTTAGGTCAAAGAGTTGACTTAACGAGATCAAGATAACCAAAGTCCTATATCGTATGCTGTCATGATCTAGGCACACGTCTTCTAACCGAAGACCGATGTATTACTATATGTCTGAGTATGTACATTTGTCACACCAATAGGTTGATGACCTAATCAAGGTCTATACACTGGCGCGCTGGTGTGCATGTAAGGGCATATGAGTAATACGATCTCTCAAAGGGATCATACTGAACCGGAAGATATGAGCTCACTCATGAGATATTGGGAAGAATCAAATTCCATGCATGGTCGTCTCGCTTTGGAAGCTTGACTGAATTTGTAGGTTTGATATATACTTTTGGAAAGTATATGATCAAGACCTATGTATGATATATGCTTTTGGAAAGTATATGATCGATACCAACTCCCAATGATCCAATGAGAAACTTACTGATATAACCCCGAAGTAGACAGTGTAAAGTTGATCTAATACTTCGGGTTTATTCTGAGTCTTCCAGTATTCATGATGTACATGTATTGGGAATACCCGAGGGTAATATGATCATAAACGATTGTATACCATGACGCTTCCATTCCTAATGAGTGATGAAGTGGGTCTGGATTTTAGTGACTCCTCTCAGTAGAAAAGTGATCTGATCTTGGTCCAAATTTTGGACATTGATCTGAATGTGATTCATATGCAATGAGAAGATTAGATTTGCGGTCTTGATTTAATCAAGCATCTATGGGAGGTTCGAGATCTGGATTTGAGATATGATCTCAATATCCAAGTCACTATACATAGAACAATATAATCTCCCTGTCCTTATCTCCAAGTATTCACGGAGAAAGCGCATTATCCTTGAAAGAGTTCATAGATAATTTCATTGTTTATACGTATATCCAAGCATTGAGAAAATTGATAATTAAATGCGATGTAATTATCATGAGTAATATGAATTTGATTCATATTATAAGGAGAGTTATCTAAGATAATTAAATGATATTTAATTATCAAAGACATGAATAATGTGAATGCGATTCATATTATTTAAGAACAAGAGAATAGAGTTCCAAGATGATTAAATGCGATTTAATTATCATGGATATGAATAATGTGGATAGCAATATCCATGTTAGCCATATATATTATAAATGTGATTTATAATATGTAAGAGAGAGCTATTTGTAATTTACATTTGTTAATTAAATGTTAATGTGAATTGCATTCACATTGGACATTGAATTGAACATATAATTTACATTTTATTTTGGGTTGTGAATATGATTCACAATTTTTTCAATGGCAATATTGCAATGTCTACAAAATAATTGTGAATTATTTTTGTAGAAAAATCTGCAACAAAAGTTGTTGCATAATCTTGGAGATTGCATTATAGAGATGAGAGCCACCTTCCATATACATGGAGTGGACGGTCACCACTCCTATTAGGAATGTGTGGCCGTCCCCTCCTTCCAACATGGAAGGAGGCACTCTCTCTCCTATGATCTCCATGAGATCTTGATTTAATTTGGTGATTGAATTATATTGACTCATCAATATAAATTTAATCTAAATTAAATTAATTGTTGTTGGTTTTTACCAACACAAATCTTGGCCATTAAAAAAGAAACACAAATCAATGAGAGCCATTGGATTGTGTTGTCCCATGAATTGAGATCCATGGATCCCAAAATATTATAAAAAGGAGAGGCCACCCTTGCTCTTCTAGGTTACAAGTGAGACAACAACTCTCTCTCTCTTTCTCTCTACATGTGTACTCTCTATCTCTCTCATGTGGTCGTCCACCATGGATGCCCTAGAGAGATTCTCTATCGCCGCAGCATCGTCGTTATGATGTCTGATGGTTTGCTAGTGTATCTCCGTCTATTTTGGCGTGCGTTGCTCGTGAAGAAGGCGTCGTATCTCGTTTGTTGAGATCAGGAGATCTGTGGCTTGGATCATCAACATGGATTGCGAGAAGCACGCGTTTCATCAACACGCTCGCAAACGTCTCCTCCGTCGGATCGGACATGAGGCAGGAGGTCTCTTCGTTTAAAAACTCGATCACAACCACGCTTCAAGAGGTAATCCTGTTACTTGTTTGTGGTTTAGATGAAACGATCCGAGAAGTGTTCTTGGATCATGTGGTTTTATCACACCAAAAATTTTAATTTCCGCTGCATAGAGCACTACTGCGGCTAGTCTCTCCCGATCGCATACGATGTAATCCTCACGCTTCCATGATGTGCTTAAGGATCTCTCGATATCCTTCAGGATGCGCTGACGCATGGCCTGCAAGAGGAGGTGGTGCTGCTCAGCAGGGGGAGAGGAGAAGATGGCATGCTTTGCAAATAAGAATGAATATTGGGGACAATTTTGTCTTTTTTAACGAAAATCATCATGTATCCCAAACAGAAGATAACATAAGGTTATGTCATGTGAGAGTTAAGCATTACTCAAGGTTTCTCATGTAATTCATTATTATACAAGGTTATGATTGTAATTGCGAAATTTATAGGGTTATTTATATTTATTTTTGGAATTTTTACCTGACGAACCCTATAAAATTTTTCAATTACCTCTACGACATTTTTGCACGATGTAATTACCCCCATCGACCCTGTAAATTACCCTAAGAACCCTCACGGGCTTCAAAAAGATTAATCGGAGGGTTCATGGGGTAAGAGTTAACAAGTTTACGGGGTCGAGGGGGAATTAGGTTGTTTAAAAGGTCGTAGAGGTAATTGGCAAAGTTTATAGGGTCTGTTGGGTAAAAATCCCTTCATTTTTTTATGGATTTTTAAATGTTTATATTATTTTTTAATTTTTGTTTTCTTTCTTTTTTTTGCAAATTTGTATTTTTTTATTTGTAAGATATATTATATATCTATAAATGATAATAGTAACTATATAGATACTATAAATAATATATAATACATATAAGAAATAAATATATAGAAATATATACCCAAACATACCTTTTTATTTTTAACGTCTTTAAATATATAATATATTTTTAGTTATTAATAAGTATATAATATTATAAGATATATATATATATATATATTATTTACGGGTTTATAATTTTAATATATATATATATATAGTCAAATTTTATAAAAAAATATTTTTGAGTTTTTAATGTTTTTCTCTATTTTGTGATTTATTATGTAATTCTTGCTCATTTTTTATGTATTTTTAATTGAATAAAAACGACAAAACAATGAGTGCAATATATATATATATATATAGGCCAAATTATTTTGGGTATTAAAAATTGATAATTAGTCCGAAAATTCCCAAAACTATTTTTAATGTATACTGTATAATATAAATAAAAATATAGAATAGAAAAGTATTTTTTGGATTTGTAAATAGTTTTTACCGATTTCTATGAGTTTTTAAGGTTCTTTTACTTTTAATGTTTTTCTTTTAATTTTTTAATTTTTTTCCTAAGATAGACTATACAATAATATATACTCTATTTTTTGAATTGTTAAAGAAGGTTTTATAAATCTTTTGTATTTTTATATGTAAATAGAGAATAAGAAACTCCTAATTTATTTTTAATAAATAGAAAAACATAATAAAAACCTTAATAAAAATAGGGACCTCCGTCAACATGATTTAAGGCATTTATTATAAGGTTCCCAAGATTTAATAAGCATAGGATATATTTAGCAAAAATAAAAATGCATAAAATAAATTACATAGTCTAGCATGGGTATATTTGCAATCATAATTAAAGACAATGGTATGCATGCAAAATACCTAGAACTTTAACACTTGTATTACAATTTTAAAGGCTAAAATTAAATTACTAAAAGTGAGAAGGGCATTTTTACAATTATCATAGTGCCTCATGTGGTGCAACACGTGAGACACGAGGACCTTTTTGTAAACAAATAGAAGTATGGGGATCCTTTGCAAAAATTACAAAAGTTTAAAACTACACTTAATATTTACAAGACTTTAATGCCAACTACAAATGTAGTGGGTGCTACTTAGATGTTTGCACAATAAGTGCACCATCAGAGGGCGCTCCAAGTGCCACGTGGACGATCTTGCGCTCCTCCTTGCGCATTGTTTCGCCAAAAAATAAACGACCTAGATGATATATTGGTGGAGCCTTCAACCCTATGGCTCGGAGATGCTTTGGATGAACTCAGAAGAACCTGGGCATGAGCGAGCCTCAATCGTGGATATCTCCTTCCTCCAAGCTTCTCCTTTTTCTCTAACAAGAGCAAGAGTCGTAGGATCCTTCTACGTCAGCAGGAGTTATCAAGTGGGTCGAGGCCCCATCGCTAGGGTTCTAGGGCTCACGGTATTCTAGAGGTAAAATAAGACCTTCGAACCTCGTTCTAGGTGGTTGTTGGGCTCCGGTTCGTGCACCAAAAGATCGAGGAGCACGAGAGGGTTGCTCTCAATCCTCAGTTGAAGCTGGAAGCTCAACGAATGAGTGGAGAGGATGAGATTCGATGGAAGGCAGTGGAGGGAGCTCGAATCCCCTGATTCACGAGGAATCAAGGGTTGAATAAAAAAGGTTTGGTAGAGAAAATGTTAGAGAACAAGGATGAAAGGATTATGGGTCAAGACACAATCGGAATACAGAAAGTAAACTAAAAAGCTAGAGTGAACAACCCATACCAACTTACGACAGGGAGCAGAAGGAGGTATGTTAGAGGGACTTCTGCAACACATGAATCACCACGAATCAACCCGTCTCCATTCTGGCAAGGAAGGGAGGGTATTGTTATCACCAAGATCACTCAAACCTATGGTTCATATTGGGGTTACTTACAAAATCAGAGATCAAGATCCAAAAATGGGGAAATTGTTGGTTATTTATTGGTAAATGATGAGGTTGTTTTGATGATGAGTTTACAGATTATGGAGTAGTTTTCTAACAAAAGTAGAGGCATGGCAAGATTGACGAAGGTGTGGAGCGAAATGCTGGTGAAGAAGTCCAGGTGTCGTGAGTAGCGCAACAATACCAAAAAATTAGAGAAGCATGGGGGTCGGTGAGTTCTGACAGTAAGGGGGAAGGTAGGCCGAACAATTGCTAGGAAAATCATGGAAATAAATCCATTAAAATCAATATGAAATATTAAATTATTTTATTGATTTTAGGTAAAAAAATCTTTGTTATTTTATTTACTATGTTAGGGTATTTTTCTTTATTTCTAATACGTTGTTTATTAGGTTTTTATTTTTACATGTGTAAATATAGGTATAAATACAAGTATTTGGGGTATTTATATTTTTATTCTATATTGTATTTACAAATTTTATATATCTATATCTTATTTAGTTACATATTTACATATTTTATTGTATTTTTCTCATTTCGTTTATTTACTTAAATAAATAGAGGTATATATTCTATATGTATAGTATAGATATATATTAAAATACTTCATTTATTTTAGTGTATTGTCAATGCTTTTATTCTATATTTATGTTTATTTCAAATAATATTTACAAGAATAAAAAGTTATAAGAAAGCTACAAATACAACGAATGAATATATTGAATATAATATGCAAGTACACAGTATAATAGGGACCCAAAATGCAACCTTTGCATCTTAACTCCATTTTAAATGAACCCACCTTAATTAAATATATAATAACATTTATGAACAAGAAAGGTAACTTTGGTCACTTTTGAATATGTATCGAGGAGATACAAGTCTCTGAAGTTTTGTTTGCGACTTTTTTATCCTCAATTGCACTATGCATTATTTTATTATGAAATCAATTTTGCGTTTTTATTTGTATTTTTTGTACAACTTTCATGTCGAGGGTTTTATTATTTTAGTTGTAAAAAGTGTAAAATAAAATAGCATCTAAAAATTATGGTTTTGAGGTATTTTCTGTACAACTAGCCTGTCCTATCTCTCCTTACTTTATTCCTTATCGACCAAGTCAATATTGACCTCGTCTTGAGGTATAGGGTTACTAAGTGTCTTTGACAGTCCATTTCGTTTTCTTTTCGTTCCTTTATTCTTTTATTTTAGAATGAAATACACATATTTATACAATATTTATCTTGGGATTTAAGGTCAAGATGAATGAATGGAGATTCATCATTAGGTCAGAGACATTTTCTAAGACCAAGGGTTCTTCCACTAGAATTTCGTAATCTTTCTATCAAATGGAGATTGTTGCAACAATTGCATCAACTCCCATGTCGATCATTATTAAACCTTAAGATCAAACTTTCTGGTCTTCTAAAATATGTGCAACGAATTGCAAGTGTCATTAGAAGGAGATACAATTATCTAACTTTTAATATTATCTAATAAGTAAGTTAATTGCAATGATGATATGCAGATGAAGAATATCCGAATGCACTATCTGGGTCCTTCTCTAAGGATTTAAATAGTCGAAATAGTCATACTATTAATACATCAACTTGTTGTAGTATTAGAATTCATCCAACTCTTTGGATGTCATATATATGGAAGTCATAGAAGTACAACCAACTCTTTTACTATCCATCTTACTTGGGTCGTACCCATACTTTTATTGCACTTCCTTAACACTTAAGCAACTATTGCTTAAGATAAAGTATCTATTAAATTTAGCATGTCCTCAAGGGACTTCAATATAAGAGTATTTCAACATTCATTCATGCTTCATCACGTTCATATAATATGAATATTATGATGCTTGAATGACTTGAGTAGACATAGCAGAATGATGACATTCATCTTATCCACAATCATCTTAATTCAAAAGGTCGTTGGTTCAGGCAGGTACTCAAATATTTTGAGTATATCATCTCTTATCAAGCCACCATTCTACATAATGTAGTGAACCATTTCATTCATGATTAAATGTTGAGAGCACATATGCTTGCCAAATAATCTTCTTCGATTTTTAAAAATGATCTTGGCAATTACGATCATCATCGACATGTTACTTCCAAAGCACACCCGATGAGAGATCAAGACTATATAGACGTACAAACCCTAGGTTGTTGTCCTATTGTCTATTTAGTTATCACTCCTCATCATCATGAAGAAACTTGCACATTGCAACCGCATACATTATGTGTCCAATTGCAAGTACTTCATCTTAATCATGGATCCAATCCATAATACTAGTTATGATTGAGTTTAGATTTGAGTATAATTAATGAAGGTTATCTGAAATAAGATAATTTGCATAAATGTATTTTTCTTAGATTAAGGTGGTTAATGTTTTAAATCAAAGTTGTCTTATCTTTTTTACTCTAAAAGTTCATTCCCTTATTCACTTTAAAAGCAAGAGATATATTTACTATTATATTTCTAGAAAGATCTTGGATCTTCTTTCTATCGTGGTTACATCCCAAATATATGAGAAATTGCAACTCGGATAAAAAAGATGGAATCATTCCACCTTGCAATTCCAACATGCATTTCCCAATTCAGTCATTAATACTAGGTCCCATCACCCCTAGGGAAATGTTGACCTGTTATTAATTGAATCATCCGTCAATAGGAATAGAACTCGCTGTGTGCAATCCAATACCATATCAATTTTATGAGGAATCAATATTTGGGTCACTACACATACAACCTTACTCTTTCGAGAAGCAAAGAGCCTGATCGTGTGTTTGTGATCGTGTATCCAAATGAAAAGGCATCCTTTCTCAAGTTCGACCCAACGGAGGAGGCACTTGCGAGTGCATGGATGAGACATGCTCTTCACATAATCCAAGTCAAAGATCTTACTGAAGGATCATCTAATTCATCTCACGAAATACAATGTTGTTTTTCATGAGAAGGAGCAACTAAGTGGGTGGAGGTACATGAACAATCGATCCAACAACACAACGACATGACAACGACGACGAGGCTCTCTAGGTCAATGTGGATGGCCACAATATTGGGAGAGCGAGGACGTATAGAGAATAGAGAGAGACGGAGACAGATGTTGCTCCTACAATTGTTGTTATTGTAAAGAAAGAGAAGAGATTTTCCTTTCTTTTATAATAAATTGGATGTCTATGGATCTCAGTCTATGTGCACAAAATAATCAATAGTGTAGATTATTTTATGCTTTCAATCAATGGTTGCATAAATTTGTAACAATGAATAGTTATTTCAAGAAAATAAAATAAATTGAAAATAAATCAATATAATTCAATTTAAATCAAAATAACAAATATGGAATTACTTGGAAGGAGCGCAAGTCTCCTTCCACACATAGGACGGATGACCACCAACTTGAAGAGCTCAACTTGGTCGTCAACTTTATGTATGGTATGGATGCTGTCTCATTGCTATTATGTTGAGATCTCAGATCTCATCATAAATTCCACATGTGCAATAATTTTTGTTGTAAAATTATTCACTAAAATAATTCCAAATTATTTTATGATAATTTCAATCATGCCATTCACAATTATGAATCATATTCATACATCCAATATTGGGGAGGCAGAAAATGAGACAGTGCTGGCGAGACTAGGTGAGGGAAGTTGGCAAACAGAAAAGAGGTGCATAGAAAGATGTCAAACATCTGGAATAAAAAACGTCAGGAGTCAAAATTAGAGAACTGGTACTAGATATAGAAAGAAGTGAACCATCTGTAGTGGCGAAAGTAGAGAAGGCGTACAATCCGTTAGAACAAAGGCATCCGATATGGCGGAGTTCATCTTGAGGGCCCCCTATAATGATTCCCTCATAGCTCTCCAATATAGTATAAATCATATTTATAATATTTATGATTATTAGGGTTATTGATATCTACATTAATCATATCATTAATAAATAAATCATATTTAATTATGTTAGACGAATATTCTCATGTGCTCAAATAATATGAATCATATCCATATTATTAATAATAAGTAAATTAATTTAATTACCAATTTTTCTCAATGCTTAGATACATTATCAATAATAGAATTATTCTTGAACTCTTTCAAGAATAATGTGCTTTCTCCGTGGATATTTGGAGATAAGGACAAGGCAATTGTACATTCTGCATATAGTGACATGGATATCGAGACCATATCTCAAATATAGATCTTGAGAACCTCTCAAAGATGTTTGATTAAATCAAAACCATAAATATAATCTTCTCATAGCATATGAAACATGTTTATATCAATGTTCAACAATTGGAGTGAGATCAGGTTTCTTCTCTACTGAGAGGAATCACTAAAATCCAAACCTTTTTTATCATTCCCTCATAATGGAAGTCATGGTTATACAATGATTTATCATAACATCATCCTCGAGTATTCCTACTACACGTACATCATGCTTGCGGAAGACCTAGAATAAACCCGGTGTTTTAGATCACATTTAGATTGTCTACTTAATGATTTTATCATAAAGTTTCTCATTTGATCATTGGGAGTTTTTATCGATCATATACTTTCCAAAAGCATATATCATACATAAAAATTCTTATCATGCTTCCAATGTAAGATGATTATGCCTGAAATTTGGTAGATCTTAATATCTCATGAGTGAGCTCATGTCTTCCAGTTCGGTAATGAACATATATGATCCTTTTGAGATATCACATTACTCATATGCTCTCGTATGCATACCAACTCACCATTATATAGACCTTGATTAGGTCCTCAACCTAATGGTCTGCCTAATGTACGTACTTAGACATATAGTAATACATATGTCTCTGGTCAGAGGATGTGTGCCTATATTGTGACAGTATACAACATAGGTATTACTTATCTCGACGTCATTAAGTTAACTCTTTGACCTAACTTATCTGACACCTCTGAATCTTTATTCCTATGTAGAGAATCTACATCAAGAGGTCAGTCAGATGTTAGACTTTATATAAGGATTGCCATCTCCTTCTCAGGATGAAGATCTTCTTTTAATAATCATTTGACGATGCTTGATGAGTTTTCAATCTAACTCTTTGGATATCATCCAAACACCAGCCTCTATGATTCAACCATCGAATCAACAGTTGTTTGATTATTAATATGACCATGATACATAACTCTAATTGTACTAAGGGACCTACTATGCAAATTAATTATTCTTCATTTCAGATTAAGAAGTGAATTGCAATAACATTTATTGCATTATGGCTCATCATGGGCTCATAGGTCCATGGGTTACACCATAGATAAAAGCATATCATGATCAAGGCCACGTCTTGCATGATCAAAATTTCTTGTGATCCAAAAGGAAGCAATTTGACACTCATATATCGGTTGCGAGATTGTCTAGATGAACTTTTTCTAGACAAATAATTGCATTATATTAATAAAAATAAAGAATAGTAGCAAGTCAAACATGCCGAACAGTAAGGTCAAATACCATGCATAAGTAGAACACAAAAAAACAAAAGGTTAAACAAGAGAATCCTTCTATGGCCTTGGCATTTAATACAACCAAAGGCTACCACGGGAGGTGCAAACGGAGAGGATAATGATTCTTGTAATAGAAAAAAGGCCTGGCCTTCGGGTAAAGCACCAAAGGGCATTAGCGGATGGCGTGGCAGATTCACTTCTTGCTTTTTAGTTGTCAGCGTGGGGGGCAGGGGCTCTTGGAGTTGATGGGACTTTTACTGTAACAACAAGTTAGTGAATAAAAGAAGTAAAAATTCTTATGCAATGTAAACTTGGAAAAGGGAGAGATAGAATAAGTAGAGTGACTAATAAGAAGTAAGGCATTTTAGTAATTTGAGCGCCGCGCGATGGGTGGGGGGTGGGGGTGGGGAGGAGGTACACTCGTACATCCTCGATCATCTCTCCTTCTAAGTAAAAGAGGCTTAAATGACGAACATCTGCTCATGGGATGATGAACATGGGTGTGAATTGTGATAAAAAAATCGTCAAGGTTTTCATAGTAATTAGAATAATTAAGCAGGGTGAAAAAACATAATATAAATGGAAAATTTAAGAAGAGGTGTGGAATTGTTTCCTCATCAGAGAGGCAAAAGGGGACAAGCTTTTGAAGTGGGGGTGTTGGGGAACAAAGGTTGATCGTGGGTCCTTAATTTGTTATGACAGAGAGACCAAAGGAAAAGTGAAACACAAGGATGAAAGGATCTTGACTAGAAACGGATATATAGTTTTGCATTTAAACACTAGTGGGTCAACAAGTAGTATAGTTAGTTAGAGAGTTAGGATGGATGATCTACCACGAAGGGAGAAGGAATGTCAAGGAGACCTTTGATCATACTATATTGCTCATCTATAAATTTGATACTCTCCTTGCTCCTCGACTAGCTTGATTTGGGGCCTCTCCACAAGTCATGCATTGTCCTTCAGTTTTGTTGATCAATCTTTGAAGACGTTGGGGGATACACTTATGAACATTGCCAAGATTGCAAAGATATTGTGATTCCCAGTGAACTTTACTATCCTTGAAATGGACTCCCCACAAAGTTACACTTTACCATCTCTCATGTCTGGAAGATGATACAACGGGTCATACATCTCCCTTGTATATTGAGGAGGAAATTGAGATTGGTGTCTTCTTGTTCTCTTTAGTTGGGTCAGATCATTCCTTTGAGTATGCGATATAAGATGTAGCAGAGGATCTCTACAGTTCAGATCATTCTTTGACATAAGGGATGTCTGACATTATTTACTATGATTTTTTACTTGCTTTAGATTATGTTTTAAGGAAGTATTTGTGAGAGGGTGATAGAGAGCATATATAATAACGTCAATGCTTCATCCCCATCTTCGATTACTTCATCTATATTTTCTAATCCCATAATAATAGATCTAAGCATATTGAAATGTGCTTTGTCAGCAGTATCGTGCTTCTTGCGTAACATGAATAACCCTTGCTTGAGATGGAAACTATTTGTTAGAGTCTTCATCATGTATTGACTCTCCATCTTCAGCTACATGGTGGCAGTAGTCTTCTCATGCATCATTTCATGTGAAACATCATTTGAGAGGGGAAGTAACATGCTTGCCTTTGTTTTCACATCCATCTCCTACTTATCATCTATAGAAACTACAAAGAGATTTAGCGCGTAGCCATAATACTTCGATCACGCCATTAGCAAGTGCCCTGTATTCAGCTTCTGCACTTCACCTTGAAACCACATGCTGTTTTTTGCTTCTCTAAATGACAAGATTCCCACACAAGTACACGGCATACCCAGAAGTGGATCTCCTATCATCAACCAATCCAACCCAATCAGCATCAGTATATCCTTCAATAGTAACATTACTTTGTTTCTTGAACATAAGCCCTTTGCCAGGGCACTTCTTCATGTAGCTCAAGATCCTGTTGACAGCTGTCACATGGAAGGTAGTAGGGGCATGCATAAACTGGCTGACTATATTCACTGCATATGTGATATCAGGTATTGTGAGAGTAAGATAGATTAATTTTCCATCTAACCTTTGATATCTACCTTTCTCCTCATCATCGAGTATTTTCCCATCCTTTTTACTCATTTTATGGTTAGCCTCCACAGGATAAGCAGCTGGTTTGCAATTAGCAATTCCTGAATCACGAAGAAGATTAAGGGCATAATTTCGTTGATTCAAACACATACCTTGTGGAGATCTAGCCATCTCAATACCAAGGAAGTACTTCAGTTGTTCCAAGTCTTTTAATTCAAACTCTGCTGAAAGAATCATTTTTATGCTAGACAGTTCCTCTTCGTCATCACCAGTCAAGATCATATCATTAACGTATACCAGAAGAATAGATTTTTTACGGCCTTTCCTCTTGATGAATAAAGTATGATCTCCATTAGCCTGATTGTAACCATTTTTTAGCATCACAATCCGAGTCTTTCAAACCAAGCTCTTGGCGACTGTTTTAGACCATACAATGCCTTTTTCAGCTTGCAACATTTACCGATTTGATCATATCTTGGTGGAATTTTCATGTACACTTCCTCTTTGAGACTTCCATTTAGGAAGGCATTCTTTACGTCCAGTTGATACATTTTCCAGGAAAATTGAACTGCAAGACATATAATAACTCTGACAGTGTTCATTTTTGCAACAGGCGCAAAGGTCTCGAGGTAGTCAATACCATATTTCTGACTGTAACCTCTTGCAACCAATCTGGTTTTGAATCTGTCAATTTTTCCATCAGCCTTATACTTGATTGTGTAAACTCATTTTGAACCGACCAAGTGAGTATCTTTTGGAATTGTCACAATATCTCAAGTATCATTTTTCTTTAGAGCTTCCATTTCTTCCTTCATAGCTTTTGCCTACCTGGGGTCACACTGGGCTTTAACCGAATTCTTGGGAATAACATGAGAATCAAGCACAATTATGAAGCTTTTATAGTTCGAGCTTACACGAGAGTAAGAAACATAATTTTCCATAGGATAACGAGAAGAAGGCCTAGTTGTTCTTGCCTCTTTCCTCAAAGCAATAGGAAGTTCCTATTCTACATCTTCAGTATCACTAACTATGTCATTCAAGCAATTGTCAGTGTTCTCAATCAAATCATCAGAGGAAGAGGAATTACTCACAATGTGATCATGACTTGTGTCATCCAAGGAGAGATTGGGATAGCGGTTTGGCATTATATTGTCATCCATAGTCTCTCGTCTGTGATCATCATCCATCCTCTCAGCATTGTTATCAATATTTTCATGTCTGCCAGTACTGTAACCACAAGGAATAACAATTCCATCATTGATTACATCACAGCCTTCATTCATAAAGTGACATTCATCTTCATTTTTCTCAACAGCCGTTTTACTGCACTCCCCCTGAGAAAAATTCTCCGCATAGTAGAAATCATGCTCATGAAAAGTAACATCCCTTGTAACATGAAGTTTCCTTTCAATTGGGTCGTAGCATTTGTATCCTTTTTGTGTACTTGAGTATCCAAAAAAGATACACTTCAGAGATCGAGGGTCCAATTTCCTCAAGCCAGGACCATAAATGTGGACATAACAAACACTCCCAAAACCCTAGGAGTTAATTTGAAAGGAACCTTATCAGGATGTAACATTGGAAAATGAGTATTTTTTCCAACCACATTAGATGGACGCCTATTTATCAGATAAATAGCAGTGAGAACAGCTTCTCCCCAATATCTTTTTGGAGTATTTCTTTGGAAAAGAAGAGTTCGAGTAACTTCTAATATGTGTCGATTTTTCCGTTCAGCAATGCCATTCTGTTGAGGTGTATATTTACAAGACGTTTCATGAATGATTCCATTATCGTCAAGAAATGCGCTAAGAGATCCCTCCAAGTACTCCTTAGCATTATCAGACCGTAATACTTTTACCTTTGTGTTATACTGGGTTTTTATTATGTTGACAAAGCTTCGAATTATACTTGGTACCTCACTTCTGTTCTTCATTAAGTACACATAGGTGAATCGAGAATAATCATCAATAAAAGTCATAAAATAGCGATGGCCTCCCAAACTTTGCAGATTCGACGGTCCCCAAACATCCGAATGAACAATATCAAAAACAAACTTGCTTTTACTATTAGATATAGGATAAACAGTTCTAGTTTGCTTTAAGAGCTCATACACTTCACAAAAACGAATATCTGTTCCAATTTTATTGCATAATTCGGGAAATAAAAAAGATAGAACAGGATAACCAGGATGTCCAAGACGCTCATGCCATCGCTTCAGGGCCAACCTATCATCAGATTCTTTTGCATTAGTTGCAGCAACCCAAGCAGAAACCACACGTGCAGGAAGTCGATATAGACCATCAACATCCAAACCAATCCCAATCTGCTTCCTCGTCACCAAGTCCTGCAACACACACGATGTCTCATAAAAAAATAGCCGACAATGCAGATCTTTAGCAATTCGATACAAAGAGAGTAAGCTAATTGGAAAATCAGGGACATGAAGAGCATCTTTTAACATAAATTTATCTATGATAGATATACTCCCTTTTCCAGCAACAGTAACAGAAGACCCGTCTGCCAAATTTACTCGTTCTCTCCCTGAAGCAAGTTTATAATCAAGAAACATTCTAGCATTCCCTGTCCTATGATCAGAAGCACCACTATCGATAATCCATTCATTATTAAATAAATGATTACCTTCAGTTTTCTTCGTGGCCATTGCAACATTCACAATATCATCATCATTAGAACTCCTAGATATTTTTTACACATAGGTGTGAAGTTCTTTGATTTACTCCTCGGTCAGTTTCTTGCTGTCAGCGGCCATAGCAATGGGTTTCTTCCCTCCTTTACCCTTCCTTTCAGGATGAAGTTCCCAGCAATACTCGATTCCATGACCAGTCTTTTTGCAATGAGCACATTTTTTGTCTTTCCAATAGCCACTTTTGCCCCCTTTAGTGAGTAGAGCAGATTTTTCAAATGATGAGACATGTTCGTCTCTCATTGCGATACACCGCTGCTCCTCAGATTCGACTGCATGATAGATCTCCTCAATGTCGAAGCCAACCCCTATTGTGAGAAGTTGACTTCTGGTAGATTCAAAATCACTGTTAAGGCCACCCAGGAATATGAAGATCCTCTATTTCCATATCTCTTCCCAAAATTTCTTCTGATCTGTCGGACTAGTCCACGTGTCATCACAATAGTAGTCAATCTCCTCCCACTTTGCTTTCAACGCAACATAATACCCTGCAACAGATATATCCCCTTGATTCATATTGTAGACTTCCTTGCTCAACTGGTACATCCTTATATCCTGTTTTTTTTACCATACATGCTCTCAAGGGTGAGCCACTGCTCACGCGCAGATTTCTTCCTTAGCACCAACGGTTGAATTTCAGAGGAAATAGCATTTATAATCCAATTTCTGCACTGACTATCCTCGATGTACCACTGATCATACAACTTATCAGTAACAACAAGGGGTTTTTTTCGCCCATCAATGTAGCCTCCGCGACCTCTCGAGGCTAACGCAACTTCCATAGCCGCGGACCAAATCAAGTAATTATTTTTTGTTAATTTGATCATTGTAATATTCGCAGGAATATTTTCAAACTTGAAGGCCATAGGCTCTCCAATATCTTCTTGAGCCATAGACGCAAAAAAACAGCAACAGATCAAAAACGAGGCTGAAAGAATAACTCACAGGGAGACCACACGGGTCTCTGCAGTCGTAGCAACGCGATCAAACACCGTAGCTCTTGCACAGAGGTGTAGGTGGGCGCAAGACAGACACCTGCACACACAGAGAGCACCAGCCGGCCACAGGCACACCAGCAGTTGAGGAAAATGGAACTTAGGACATGCACCACAGGCGCAACAGCAGTTGAGGTAGATGGAACCCGACACGGCACGCACCACAGACGCACCATGTCAGCAGCAGAAAGCCAAGGCGCGAGCGCACGCGCGGTTGCGAGGGCGCGGTTGCGAGGGCGCAGTTGCGAGGGGCACACCTGAAGCGCTAGGACTCGGTCGCGAGGGCCCACTAGAGGCGCGAGGGCGCGCGGAACCCCGAGGGCCCACCAAGAACACGAGGGAACAAGGGCGCGCGAGGACTGAGGGTGCACAGTCGCTTGGAGGAAGGCGCGCCGAACCCCGAGACCTCCGAACCTCCAGATCGGGTGGAAGGAGCGCCGTACCTCCTTCCTTCTCCAAGCAGGGAATGGCGGCGTCAGACCATGCACTAGACGGCGGTGTGACAGGAAACAGGGGACGAAGGGGTGATCCGATCTGGCTCTAATACCATGTAGAAATTACAAAGAGATTTAGCGCACAAGACAACGATTTACGTGGAAAACCCTTCGATCAGGGAAAAACCACGGGGGCACAATAACCCTAATCTCAATCAGAGATCAGGGTTCTCTTCACTCATGATCATCCAAGCGGGGGGGTGAGTACATAAATAAGAGTCCGGGGTAAATGGATCCCTCACCCAAAGATCCATTTACCCACCGAATAATACACAAAAACTCAACATCACTCAATGATGCATACATCTCCTTTTCCTGCAGTGCCTTTGTAACACCTTGCTGGATTAGGATGGTACTCCATGTTGACCTTCTATAGACTGATGTAACTGGAATTATTGATGAGTGATGTCAAGAAGCCTTTGTTGCTGACCTTTCATCATGAATTAATATTTAGAGAAGACACCCACCAATACAAGGAGGAAACCTCTGCTGTGGGACTTCCTCAAGCAAGACATTACTTAGAGTTCAGGAAGATGTCAAACCAATTACATTTTAGCATACGATCAGACTCGGTATTTTGACCAACAAACCTTAACACACGTAGAGCAGACGTTTATTAATGCAAATAGAAAATATGCCGGGTCACGTCATAATATTCAAATTACACCAGAGTACATAAAAATATACCAATCAATTGGACTTGAATCGCGTTTCACAAATTGCCACAAGTCAGTCCATCATCGTGTGTTACTGTAATAATGTGTGATATATATATCCATAGGTCAGTGTGTTCTATCCCATGACTGCGATCATTTGTTACATTATGCAGGCTATCATTTCCTCCAGAATCCGTCACAAGAACCTTGTATTGCTGGAAGGCTATTGTAACGAAGAGAACCACTGGGCACTTGTTTACGAGTATATACAAGGAGGAAATCTAGCGGATCATCTTTTTGGTAACATTTGCGGATCTCTCAAAGTTAACGGGCTCATATTATAGCATTGCTCAAATCAAAACCACTAAACCTGTAGCTCTCTCCGATTAGATATGCAGAGACAGTAACAACCCTACCAACAACGTTTTTTTACGATAGATTGGTTCTTTAATTACTCGAGATATATATTACCACCTTAAGTCAAGTAAAAATCATAACTACTCTCAGATTGTTTTCTAAGTAACATTTTTTTTATCCTTATGCAGGACAAACGCATAATGTACTCTCGATTTGTTGGAACACACGGCTTCAAATAGCAATAGATTGTAGTCGAGGTTAGCTGAATGTAGACAGATCGTGTAAATTCTTTTACATGCCACGTACTCAAAAGTGAAAATTCTTATGTGTTTTTCGATACATGCAGGATTAGAATATCTGCATACTGGATGTAGACCTGCCATAATTCACAGGGATATAAAACCAGGCAACATTCTGTTGGGTACGAATATGGAAGCCAAAATTGGAGATTTTGGTTTATCTATCTTTTTTAAAAATGACATCCAAAGTCATGTTTCAACTATTGTCAAGGGTACCCCAGGATATCTGGATCCGGAGTAAGTCTTTTTATTTATATTTAGAGTAAATTCTAAAAAAAGTCTTTTAATTATAGACCTGATTTTAATGGTATAACTGAACTTTAAAAGTTAACGATGTGGTGCCCGACATTTAATATTTGTCTCATCTAGTCATTAACTTTCGAAATTTTGTTGATCATTTTTCCTTTTTAATTTTAAATCACAACTGCTTCGGAACATGTTGAGGCAAATATGAATGATCAAATACCACATCAAATATTAATGACACCCACAAACTGGATTTTTGGCTCTAATCCATATCGGACTTGCCTCTCTCAGTTTGGAGTGTACCTGAAAATAATATGGCCTTTATGAACCCAATATTATCAAGGCGTTATCAATTGTCCCCTTATTTTATTTTTTCACTTTTTCAGTATCTTAGAAATAATTACCTAACGATTTTTTGGAACTTTTATGTCCTAAGTTAATCAAAACTGAGGAAGAAGTCAGAGAAGCGATGTAAGTTGACACTCTGATGGAGAACTCACCATTGTGTCAGAATGATGGATGCTCAGACATGAGACTTACAATGCTTTCCAGCTTTCTTCACGTGGGATGCAAGACAGAAATTTAAATTCTACACTACATTGTGGGGTTGTGATGTGGTGCTCTTGCAGGAGACTAAGTTGGGCTCGCTCTCTCAGCTGGTTTGGCGTTCCTTCGGTGCGGGGTCAATCTCTAACTTCGACTCGTTCGGGGCCGTTGGCTCTGCGGGCGGGATTCTTATCGCCTGGAAGGGCTCTGTCTTTGTTCGTCGTGGGGAGCTGAAAGGGACGCATACCCTTTCGGTTCTCCTGGAGTGCCTTCATTCAGGGACGCAACTGGTGTTCTCTTGTGTCTACGGTCCGTGCCAGAGCCCAGAGAGGGAGCGGCTTTGGACGGATCTGCGGGAGATTCGTGAGGCTTTCCCGGGATCCCATGGCTGGTGGGGGGGGGGGACTTCAACGTCACCTTGCTCTCGACTGACCGGCCGAGAATGCGGGGCAGACAGGACCCCGGTTCTGAGAGCTTTGTGGAGGTGGTGGATTCGATGGAGCTAGAGGTCTTGGATGCGACGGACACCAGATACACTTGGCATAGCACCAACTCCCGGTCGCGCATCGATCGGTTCCTGGCGTCGTCTGAGCTTCTGGAGGTCTTCCCGCTCTCGTTCGTAACAGCCAGGCCGTGCTCTTGGTCTGATCACACGCCTATCCTTTGGGACTCCGGGGATACTGACCACGCGCATGGTTACTTCCGGTTTGAGAAGGCTTGGCTGCTCGAGGATGGGTTTCGTGATTTGGTGTTGTTGCACTGGACCTCGGTTATGACGACTGGCTCTGCTACAGTCCAGTTCGTAAAGAAGCTGAACTCACTACGATCCAGGTTGTGCACCTTCAAGAGGGAGTCCAGAGAGTCGCG
Organism: Ottelia alismoides; assembly: GCA_037367405.1. NCBI lineage: Eukaryota > Viridiplantae > Streptophyta > Magnoliopsida > Alismatales > Hydrocharitaceae > Ottelia > Ottelia alismoides. The sequence goes on from JAZKJV010000928.1 coordinate 532,846, forward strand.
TCGCACGACTAGGGCAGAGGCAGAGGGGGTGGTCACCCTTTACGACAGGTTGGAGGACGAGCGCCCCTTGCTGGAGGAGGAGCTGGGTCTGCGGGCTGAGGCGCAGAGGCGGGTCCTTGTCGAGGACAGGAAGAGGGCCATCGAGTGGAGGCAACGGTCGAGTCATAGGTGGCTTAAGGGGGGGGGGACGCAAACACGACCTTCTTCCACAGGGTGGCCAATGGCAGGCAGAGGGAAAACTGCATCAGATCGTTACTCATTGACGGGGAGACGGTGGAGGGGAACAGGGAGCTTGGGAGGGCCTTGCGGATCACTTTTTCAGGCTCTCCGCTAGGGGTGGTGACCGGCACTGGCGTTGGTCAGGCTCGGGGGCGGTGCGCCTTTCAGATGCCCATGCTGCTAGCCTGATCCTCCCTGTCACTTTGGGAGGAAGTTAAGGCGGCTGTCTGGAATCTCAACGGAGATGGCGCTCCGGGTCCGGATGGTTTCCCAGTCTCATTCTATAAGGAGTTCAAGGACCTGGTTGGCACCGAGGTGCTGGCGGTGGTGGCCGAGTGCTGTCAGGGCAACCTCGGGTTTCGAGCGGCTGAACAAGGCGTTGGTGATGCTCATTCCGAAGAAGGCGGGGCCAGAAGAATCGAGGACTTTAGGCAGATCGCGATGTCCAATGCGTTGTACCTTATTGTTGCCAAGGTGTTTGCTATTAGACTGGGCAGGGTGCTTGAGCACTTCATCGCTCCAACTCAGATCGCATTTGTTCTTGGGAGACAGATCGCGGACAGCCTGGTTGTCGCCTCTGAGATTATTGCGGATTGGAGGAGGAGCAGACGACAGGCAATGCTTTGGAAGGTCGACTTCACTAAAGCTTTCGACACGCTGGACTGGCGTTTTCTTTGGGCGGCGTTGCACAGGAGGGGCTTCCTTGGGCTCTGGATCACCTGGATGAAGCGCTGCGTAACCACGGCCTCCCTTGCGGTCCTGCTCAATGGGCGCCCGGAGGGTGGTTTTTCCAGCCACAGAGGGGGGTGAGGCAGGGCTGCCCTCTCGCCCCTCTCCTCTTTATCATCGCGGCGGACGTCCTTGCTTGTATGGTCGATAGAGTGCAACAGGAGGGCCTAACGAGCGGCTACACGAGAGGTGACTTGAAGATCCCGCTTCTTCAGTATGTTGACGGCACCATATTCTTCATAGAGGGGGGCTCGAGGAGGCTAAGGGCATGGCAGTGACTCTGGAGCTTTTCAGTGAGATGTCCAGGCTGCGGCAGAACAACAACAAATCAACAATGGTCCCTTTCAGCATGTCTGAGGATATGGCCGCCTCCTGTGGTTCGGCGCTAGGCACCGCGACCTCGACTCTCCCCATTCACTACCTGGGCCTGCCGCTGAACCTCGGGGAGATCTAAGATGGCGGACTGGCTTCCCCTCGTGGAGCGAGTGGAGGGGCGGCTCGCGGGGTGGAAGGCGGCGGTGCTTTCCAAGGGTGGTCGCCTGGTGCTCTTGAAGGCGGTGCTGTCCGCCATGCCGATATACTTCTCCACCACAAGGCTCATGCCTGCGGGCATCAGGAGGAGGCTGGGAAAGACTGATGAGGAGGTTCCTGTGGGATAAGAACGACCAGGGTACTGGGATGCACCTTGTTAGCTGGGAGGAGATAACGTTGCCGAAGTGTGATGGGGGGCTTGGGATCCATCGGTTGGGCGAGTTAAATGAAGCACTGTTGCTGAAGTGGGTCTCCAGAATCTGGGGAGGAGGGGATGACCTCTGTTGCACGCTCCTGCGGCAGATTTACGGAGCTGGTGGGATGCCTCCTGTGGGAGGTACGGCGGTGAGCTCACGGGGGAGGAGGTCCTCCCCATTCTGGAGGGCCATTCTGTCGCTCACTGCCAACTTCCAGACGCTATTCAGGCCTGCACTTGGGATGGCCTTCTTTTCACCTTCTGGAGGGACGACTGGACTGGTAAGGGGGAACTATCCCTTCGCTTCCCTCGGTTGTTTGCTCTGGCGACGGACCAGGATGTTCGGGTTGCTCATTGCTGGGTTGACGGTAATTGGTTGCCGGCATTTCGTTCGAACCTCTCCGATCGGCGCCTTGAGGAGCTTTTGCGGATGATTGACTCGCTTCGGGAGGCACCAGGGCCCTCTTTGGGGTGTGACCACTGGGTTTGGCATGGCGGTTCCTTCTCTGTGCGGAAGGCTTACTCGGCGATCTGCAAGCCTCCGCCCTATTTATCTTCGGAGGTGGTGAGGGACCGTGCTTTCTTCTGGGGATTGGGTCTTCCGGTGAAAGTTGCATTCTTTTTCTGGCTGTTCAGACGAAAGAGACTCATGACACGGGACCGCAGTGCTAGACTTCTGGGCATTCCTTCCAATGGATACCTGCTGTGTGAAGAGGAGACCGAGACTCTGGACCATCTCTTCTTTTCGTGCCCTTCGGTGATCCCTGTCTGGGGGGACCCGGGTCTGGGATGGGTTGAGAGGGCGAGCGTTGAGGTTTTTTGCAGGGAGTTGGTTGCGGCCAGGCAACGACCAAGATTGGAACTCTTGCAGCCTCTTGCGTTGGTTTGGTCTATCTGGTTGGCTAGGAATGACATGCTTTTTTCTAGCCAAAGGTTCTACAAAGAAAACGTTTGTGTTCGTGTGTCGGGGTTGTTGCGCTCTTGGGTTGTCTAGAGTGCTTCCTTTGTTTCTTTCTCGTTTTTTCGTTTTTGTTTCACTTTAACCTTTTAATATATATGGGGTGAACGCCTCTGAGCGTCTCCCCCTTTTAAAAATTCTACACTACATGAGGAATTGCTACTAACATGACGTGATCTAGGTCCAAATGTATCTGAGACTATAGGTGCATGAAATACTTGGGGATTATGACCTAAATTAATCAGTTTTGAAATCCTAGAAACTATGGGCTCATTTGCACAAAACAAATGAAAAGGAAAGTGGAAAATTCAAACCGTGTGAGACAAAAGAAAATATTTGGGAAAATAGGGAGAACAAAAGATAGAAGATGAAAACCACGATAAAAATGGAGCAAGCCCCCAAGTGAACAAACACTTGGTAAAATAACCTTCTAATATTTGAATGTCCAAGAGTTTACTTGTATTATTACAATAATAATAGAGTCTTTCTCTCACAAAATAAAAAGTAAAAGCTACACTAAGGCTATTGTGCTTCTTAGTTCTTCTGTCGGCTTTGTTACTCTCTCCTACTGGATCAACGAAGAAAGCCGATCTCCGCTCTACTTGGCTACTTCAGTCTCCTAGAAGACCATCCTCCGCGTAGAGGACCCTCGCAACAAACTCAACAGAAGAATTGATTAGTATCGATAAATAATTATTTGAAAAAGAAATAAAACAGAAAATATAGAAATAAGCAAACTAGTTATACTCTACCTGACGCATTGCTCTTAGGCAACATCATTATTTTGACTAGTCGGATTGGACGAGGTGCCTAATGTCTGGTCTTGGAAGGCATGTGGTGTCCACAAGACGGATATGACAATCGTTGTATGGACCCTCTCTTGGCTCTCGACACATGACTCAATCAACTCAAATCTGCAATCAACCGATGAATAATATGTGAAATAAAATAAAGCAAGATGAAATTTATTATACCCTATAAAGCATGTGTATAGTGCGCAAGTGTAAGGGTCGAACCATTGAGAGAAACATACGACATGTATTATTATTAATAATTAAAAATAATAAAAAATCATTACTAATTTTTATTCTTTTTCTAATTTTGGGGTTTTTTATGGAAAATCAATAATAATTAAATTTAATTATTATGGATTTTTTGATTGTTGTATACATTTCATATTATAAATTTTCCAAGTTTTAAAATTATTTTTAATTTTGTAATTTTTAGGTTATTTTTTATTTTTAAGATATAATATATATTTATATGTATTAATTATAAGGATTTAAAGGCCCCCTACTTCGGCGTTTTTTTTTTGTATTTTTTTGAAAAATAAAATCATGTATATTCATTCCTATATCGCTCCTATATACCTTTCGAATTTCGTCAGAAACAGAGACTCCTACGGCCTACATCGAGAAGGTGTCGATTTAAAAATCATGTTACCATTAAAAAAATGTCCGTCTAGATGGAGGCCGTAGGAGTCTATGTTTCTGACGAAAATTCGAATGGCATATAGGAGGGATATAAAGATGAATATACATGGCAATATTTTTTGAAAAAAATAAAAAAAAATGCCGTAAATGGCGCGGGAGCAGCCATGTTAGCTACCCCAAGGGGGCAGCCCCATTAACCTCTAATTATAATTTGCATTATATAAGTAATATAAGGTATATATAATATGAGGAAAGGAATCCTACTTCATGAAGCAGGTAACATTACTTACTTCATGCACCTTTTTGGCTTTTTTTTTTTTGGGAATTTGCACAACGGCTTTTCATAACTATATCCCCTATAATACGCATTCAACTTTCGTCAGAAACAGAGACTTATGTGCCCCTGCTTTATCCCTATAAAATAGTGTAAAAATAGCTCTTTATTGATGAATTAAATTAGATTTTTGTGTGTTCACATTTGGTCACCCTATCTCCCCCTATTTTATTCATGATCGATCAAGTCAATATTGGCTTTGTCTTGGGATGACCATTAGTATTTTCAATACTTCATTTTATTCTTCTTTTCTTTCATGTATTCTTTTATTTTGGAATTAAATACAAATGTTTATGCAGTATTTATGGTGTTTATGTCCAATGAAAGAATAACGATTATGAAATGGAGATTCGTCAATTATCTTCTTCATACCAGAACGAATCTCTCCTACAGTGTTGGCGTTGCGAGTCCATTCGTGGAGAAATCCACAATGATGCATCACAAGGCAATGACGCAAATTCTCGGGTATCTTAAAGGCACCATTGAGTGCTCTTGTCTATAGGAAAGGAGGCGAGAAAGAAGTGATTACCGAATATACATATAGTGATCTAGTAAGTGAAATGGATGATCGAAAGAGCGCAGACAACATGTCATTCTACATAAACAATTGTCTAGTTTCATGGAACTTATAGAAATAAAAGAAAGTAACTCTATCACCATGTGAGGCTGAGTTCATGGCGACAACTGTAGCAGTATGCCAAGCTCTTTGGTTTAGAGCATTATTGGTTGAATTGGTCGGGACAATACCGAGGACAGTGATGTTCGTCGACAATAAGTATGCGATAACTCTCAGAAAGAATCCGATTTTTTCATGGACGTAGTAAACACATTGATAACATCACTTCATTCGTGATTGCTTCGAAAGAAGACAGATTAACAATTATTTCGTTCGTACTGAGACGCACTGACAAAAGTGTTACCGATAGCAAGATTGACAACTATGCGGCATTTGCTTGGTGTTCGTAATTTTGGGTATGTCAGGACTAAGGGGGAGAATGTGATAACTATTCTTGGCTAATGAATGAAACCATGTAGTTTTTGCAAATGTCCATGCTTTTTGAATGCTTGCAACCCATGCAAACATATGCTAGCTTTAGAATTATATATATGTGTATGTATGTATATATATGTATGTATGTATTTAAGGATATCTCCACGCCAATAAACATATCAAGTGAGAAATTTTCCACTCACCACAAAATGTGTTATATTCTCCTCTCTTCTTTGTGTTATTGTATCCCATCTCCCAAATTTCCTTCTTCCAACAGAATCCACCACCAAAATGAGTTGCAGACCACCAATTTTTATCTGGACGTTGCCTTGAAGTCCATGTGTCCTCCTCTCGCTCCAAGAATTGGTTCGTGAAATTTTGTCATGTAGTTGTGACTCATGTAGTAGAATTTGGGTTTCAAGGAGTAGAATCAATCGACAAGGTATTGTGGGTGCTGGGGACGATGGATTGAGAAACTGAGAGGTGGTGTGGGGTAAGTGATCAGTTATGTTATCAATCTATGGTTGGAAGGGGTCATAGATTGACCATGGATGTGGGTGGTCGGATTAGAAGGGGCAGGGCAGCAAGTAGAGGCGCTTGATGCGTTGCACAAGGTTAAAGATGCCCTCTCATGTGTGACATGTAAAGGGTCCACAAATATCCATTTTTTTTGCAATTTTAAAAGAAACGCAAGTTGATCCTGGATACCATGTGTTGGGAATAAATTTTTTTTGTTCCCAACACATGGTATCATAGGATACATATAGGAATGGTATAGTTCATCTTTTCAATGATATTACCTATGATACCATGTGTTGGGAATAAATTTTTTTGTAAATTGAATGTAAAAATATATAATTTTGATAAGCGAGCATGCACAATATGCCAAATTATCTATCAATATATGAGGTTAATGGGGCTGCCCCCTTGGCGTAGCCAACATGGCTGCCCCCGTGCCCATTTACGGTGTTTTTTTTATTTTTTCAAAAAATATCACTATGTATATTCATCCTATATCCCTCCTATACACCATTCGAATTTCGTCAGAAACAGAGACTCCTACGGCCTCAATCTAGACGGTCATTTTTTAAGGGTAACATGATTTTTTAAATCGACGCCATCTCGATGGAGGCCGTAGGAGTCTCTGTTTCTAACGAAATTCGAATGGTATATAGGAGGGATATAGAGATGAATATACTTGGTTTTATTTTAAAAAAATAAAAATAACACGCCGAAATAGGGGGCGGGGCAGCCATGTTGGCTACCCCCAGGGGGCGGCCCCATTAAATCCTTAATATATATATATATATATATATATATATAGAGAGAGAGAGAGAGAGAGAGGTTAATGGGGCTGCCCCCAGGGAGTAGCCAACTTGGCTACTCCCACCCCTATTTTCCCCTCATTTTTTCATTTCTTTGGAAAATAAAAATTTGTATATTCATCACTATATCCCTCTAACATTCTATTAAAATTTCGTCAGAAACAAGAGACTCCTAGGCCCTCCATCCATACATCCTTTTTTTTAACGGTCGCGGGATTTTTTAAATCACCCTGTTTGGATGGAGTCGTAGGAGTCTCTGTTTCTGACAAAATTTTAATAGAATGTTAGAGGGATATAATGATGAATTTACAAATTTTTATTTTCCAAAAAAATAAACAAAAATGAGGGCAAAATAGGGGTTGGGAGTAGCCAAGTTGGCTACTCCCTAGGGGCAGCCTCATTTTACCCATGTATATATATATATATATATAGGGTAAAATGTGTATGCCCCCTAGGAGGAGCTAACTTAGCTCCCCCCCGCCCCTTTTTCACCATTTTTTTAATTTTTTTTGAAATCTAAAACCGTGTAAATTCATTATTAAATCCCTATATTATGTCATTCAAATTTCAATACGAAACAGAGACTCCTACGACCTCCATCCAAACGGGGTCGATTAAAAAATCTGGTTACGTTAAAAAAATGACTGTCTGTATGGAGGCCGTAGGAGTCTCTGTTTCACACAAAATTTTAATGACACAATATAGGCATATAGTGATGAGTATTCATGGAAGAAATTTTTCAAAAAAAATTAAAAACATGGAGAAAATGGGCGGGGGTAGCTAAGTTTAGCTACCCCTGGGGCAGCCCCATTTTACCCATATATATATCATATTTTATTCAATCGTATTTTTGTCGATTTTTTATGAGATAGATGCTCTGCATAAACTTCAAAGTATTTGTATTATGTTAAATACGCCTATAGATTATGTTCAATGTTTTTTTATTTTTACACTTTGTTTTTTCTTGTTTTATATTTTGGATAATCTTAAATATATAATATTTATATTTTAAATTGTGTTTTACATAATACAACATATCCATATCAATAATGTGATGTGAAAAAGTTGAAAGTAACAGATATGGCGGAACCATTGTTGACTATCCAGCAAGTCCATTTACATTCGTTGTATCCATGTTAGACACAATGAGAAAATTATGCTTAGTATTGACAATAAAAACATTGTCAGTATATACTGGCCATTTCTCTCTTAATACTCCTCTGTTTTATGACTCTTGAGTTGAAACAATTTTTGTCTATATGACGTTTCTACTTGTAATGATGACATTTAAGATCTTTCTGAGAAAATCTGGACTCAAATTTGTTTTGATCTATTGACTTAGCATTTCCGAATATATTTATCCAGCTATTTTTGTTACCAAAACATCTAACTATGAAGTAGAAACTTGAGATTTCTCCTCGTTTTTTCATTCAAAACATCAACGTTAACATCTCCAAGATAACAACTCCATCATGTGTAAAATTTGGAATGTCTCCAAACACCCTATAGGAGCAATAATTAGCCACAATGCTTGTACTTGATTTTCAACTTTTTTTTTCTTTTTAAATTTGCATTTTGGAAAGTTCATTGATAATATTTTGGAATTTGTTTAAATGTTCTAGAAAAGAAAAGAATTGCATACTTGTGTTTTGTTCTGAATGTGAGTACGCATTCTCATTCACAAATTGCATGATTAATCTACAAAGCTAGTCTTGTGCAAACCGTCTCTCTTTATCGCTCTTAAATTCAGACTTTAAGTTAAATAATTAAAGCAAGAAGTTGCAAGGTTTTCACAAAAAAGTTTATTTTTCAACTTTTTTTATTATAAATTGTAGTTGGTATTGTTGGCTAATCATCCTTCTAGTAATGTAATTCATCTTTTCAATGATATTACCTATGATACCATGTGTTGGGAATAATTTTTTTTGTAAATTGAATGTAAAAATATATAATTTTGATAAGCGAGAATGCACAATATGCCAAATTTAAGAGATCTCATGGATACAACCAACCATAGAAAAATTAACTACATTTTCTAAAGAAAATGTTACCGTAGAAAAACCTCTATAATACAACAACAACAACAAAGCCTTTCTGACAATTAAGTAGGGTCAACTACATGGATTCTTCACCTGCACTCAGGTCTATCTTGGTGTCAGTCTCGAGCTTATATCCAAAAAATTGAGATACATTTGTATAGTCTCTTTCCAACACTTCTTGGGCCGTCCTCGTCCTCTCTTAACCAGTTCAACATTCTAGTACTCACATCTTCTAACTAGTGCATGAACTGATCTTCTTTGGAAATGACCATACCATCTTAAGTGGTTTCTCGCATCCTATCCTCGATGGGAGCTACACTAACTTTCTTTTCGATTGCATCATTCCGAATCTTATTTTACGTGTGTCCACTCATCCACCTTAGCATTTTCATTTCTGCTACAACCTTCTGTGCACACGTCTATGGTTCAGAGACCAACACTCAGATTCATAGAGCATAGCAGGTCTCACGGTTGTTTTGTAAAACTTTCCTTTAACTTTTAAAGGAATTTTCTTATCACAGAAAACAATAGGGGCCTGTTTGATTGCTGTGTTGGATTGGGTTGGGTTGGGTTGGGTTACCCCCGTGAATAGTAAACTGCGAGGAGGATTAGGAGGGTTGGAAGGAGGGGTACACCAGTATACAACAACCCAACCCACCAACCAAACAGGCCTAGAGGCTCCTCTTCACTTTAGCTAGTCTGCATCGTAAGTGTAACCAATCACGGGTTTGATCGAAAATCAAAATCAAGCATTATAATCAAATCATTTATGAATGAATTACATAAAGATGCCATCTATTTAGTGTTACATATCACCAAACAATAGTTACAAGGATAGAGTAAAATAGTCACCAAGCCGATAAATCTACTTCAACAGTAGTGAAAAATGTAAGATGGTAAGTGGAGGTATATGGGAAAATCCTTAAGTGTATCACGAAAGCGTGAGGATCGCATCGAATGCGATCGGCTAGTCGCTCCGGCAACGGAATTTTAAAAAATTAATTTGATGAAACCACATGTTCCAAGAACACTTCTTGGATAGTTTCATCTAAACCACGATTATGTATTATGGTTACCTCTTGAGGCGTGATTGTGATCGAGTCTCTGAACCAAGAGACCTCTTGTCTCAAGTTCGATCCAACAGAGCCGACACTTGCAAGCGCGTTGATGAGACGCGTGCTCCTCGCAATCCATGTTGATGGTCCAAGCGGTGGATTTTCTGATCTCGTCATACGATGTCCTACATCTTCTTCATGAGTGAGGTACACCGAAGGAGATGGAGTTCCACGAATAGATGATCCGGCAGCATAACGACGATACCACAATAATGACGACTCTTTCTTGGGCTCCATGGTGGATGGCCCCATGAGAGAGGAAGAGTGCCTTGGCGTGGAGAATGAGAGAGAGAGAGCATTCGTTGTAATTGTGGAACTCGAAGAGCAAGGGCTGCCTCTTAGGGCTTTGGGAGTCCATGGATCTTAATCCATGGACAACACACAATCAACGGATGAGATTGATTTGCATTTCTGTCAATGGTTATGATCTTGTTGTAAAAACACAACAACAATTAATTTAATGTAAATTAATATATATATATTGATAAATCAATATATGTTAATTTTAAATCAAGTCAATTGGCTAGTCTTGGAGATAATGAGGAGACTAACCACATCTCCTAAAAAGGGGGGACAACCACCAATCATCTCATGAGATCTCATTATCTCATGATATCTCCATGATTTACAACAATAATTATTGTAAATTATTTCACAAAAATAATTCATAATTATCTTGTGAAATTTGCAATCATGCAATTTGAAAAATGTGAATCGCATTCACATCCCAAAACAAAATGTAAATTATATTTTCAATTAATCATCTAATGTGAATCCAATTCACAAAAATATTAAATTAACAAGTATACATCACAATTGGCTCTCTTTGATATATCTTAAATCACATTTATAATATATCTGATTAATTATATAGTGTTATCCACATTATTCATATCCATGCTAATTAAATCACATTTAATCATCTTGGATATCTATTCTATTATGCCCAAATAATGTGAATCACGTTCACATTATTCACATTTTTGATAATATAATTATCTCATATAACTCTCCTTATAATATGAATCAAATTCATATTATTCATGATAATTAAATCACATTAAATTTTCTATTTTCTCAATACTCGGATATATACTATCAGTAGTGAAATTATCCATGATCTCTTTCAAGGATAATGTGCTTTCTTCGCGGATACTTGAAGATAATGACAAGGCGATTGTATTGTTCCACGTAGAGTGACTTGGATATTGAGATCACATCTCAAATCTAGATCTTGCGGACCTCTCATTTGTGTTTGATTAAATCAAAGCCGTAGATCTAATCTTCTCATTGTATCTGAATCATATTCAGACCAAGGTCCAACATTTGAACTAAGATCAGATCACATCTCTATGAGAGAAGTCACTTCCAGACATGTTTCATCACTCCCTCAGAATGGAAGCTTCATGGTTATACAATCGTTTATGATCACATCACATTCAGGTATTCTTAATACATGTACATCCTGCATACTGGAAGACCCAGATTAAATCCGAAGTTTTAGATCTCTTTTAGACTCTTTCCATCAGGGTTTTATCATTAAGTTTCTCATTTGGATCAATGGGAGTTGGTATCGATCATATACTTTCCAAAAAGCATATATAATACTGATGAAACCTACTTCACCACTCTTTATTTCTTTATTTTAGCTAGAAACTTAAGAAAAATACCTTGTAAATATGTGTAAATATCTTAAATTACCAAAATACATGCATCTTGTAAATATGCATAATTAGCATGTTTTTGTGCCAAAATAAAGGAATAAAGAAATACAAGAAAAAGAGAGAAATATTTAGAATAAATATTGAGTGACCTAATCCCAAGGGAGCGCTCAGCATGGGCCTGACCGCAAAAAGAATCCAAGTAGAGAGAGATAAGGTCAATCATGTGTATATATCCCTATGTATTTAAATCAATTTATTTTCCTCAAAATAAAAATAAAAATGTGTTTCTCATATTTTATACATATTTGTAAAAATAAAACTAAAACAAAAATCGAAAAAATAAAAGAATAATAAAAATAAACAAAATCAACTCTCAACAGTGAACTTAAACCATGCATATACAATAAAATACCTATTTATTTTCTCCTTGTAAATAATTAATAAATTCAATAAAAATTATATTTTTATACTCTATATGTTATGGTGTAAATAAAATAAAATAAAAATCAGAAAATAAAAACAAAAATAAAAACCATTTCCCACCTTGTATATATACCATGTACATATGTATATACACATATTTATTTAACCCATGTAAATACATCATAAAAATAAAATAAAAATACCTTATTATTCCAAATTTTATGTTGTAAATAAATAAAATATAAAATTGGAATAATTGTATAAAAAAATTAAAAATAAAAATAAAAAATACATATAGGTATATACCTACATATAATAATACAATGTAAATACGTTATTTATTTTTCAAAAAAATAAATAAAAATCACTAAAAAATAATTTGAAAATAAGAAACATTTTTTATGTTTTAACTTTTTCGAAATAAAATCATTTAATAATTTTAATTGAATTTCCAAATAATTACAGATTGGAATAATGTGATTGGTCCACGGGGGATTGTTGACCCCCGGTCAACTCTCCCCCCAGGACCACCCAGCGCAGGTCTTGCACCCCGACCCGTTTTCTCTTATTTTTCGCGCAATGATCCAATCACCATCAACCGAAAACCTGGACCCCGATTATTCTTGAATCATCCCTAACCCTCGCCCGGAGGTTTGCCTAGGGATCCGTGCTTCGAGCAACCCTACCCGACTCCATTTAGCCGAACCCTTCATCATATAAAGACCCATCTCTGGTCGCAATTTCACGTCATCTTTGGCTCCGCCCCTTCCTCCCAGGACCTCCATCACCTCCCTTAGAGTGACAGCTATCCGAGCATGGTGTCGCAGTGAGGAGATGGAGTCCCTAGCCACTGATCTGGCGAAGCTTCTAGCCGTGCACCTCCGCGAGGTGCGCCGAGCCTCGGATCCCGACGAATCCTCGAGGCGAAGACCCCCAGAGCTCCGTTGTCTCATCCACAGTCGATCTCAGCCACTAGGTAGCTTCGCTTCCATTTAGATTAGTCCAATTTTCATTCACGCCCAAATCGCGCCGCCGGCTAATTCACGCCATCTCGATCATCCGACTCACCCTTCACGTTGACCAGACCCCTCTCCACCTTCTTCGTCCATTCGTTCACCTTGGTTCGCCCAGGAACCAAGAATCGGATCTCCCTCGCCGTCGCCTCGCCGGAGGTCTCCGCTCCGACTCATCTGACCACCCAATCCACCCCTAATCGGGTCGAGGCAATTTGCCCTCGACCCAGAAGTCTTTCTGTGCTATTTTGTAGGACGAAGGGACCCATCTTAGGTTCTGAACATTTAGGCACAGGAGCTTGGCTCCTCCGCCGTCGCCGTAGCTCCCCGGAGCGTCTCGGCCTCATCGGAGGTGCCCACCAGCTGCGGAAGCCTCTGAGCTTCTTTTGACCGATCTCAGCAGCCAAAGAGGAGGTCCCATGCGCCCGTAGTGAGCCGGCGAAGTTCACCAGAGCTGAGTTTATCCAGGACCCTCCACCACTGTTCGATCAACCCTCTGCTACAGATCCGATCAAGACCGTCCATTCGTGAGACACGTATACAGTCCGATCCATTTAGGGTTCGATCTGAACCATCGGTCACAGAGGAGAGGCGTGCTCATACCCCAGCCGTTAGATCTTCCACGTGGTTCATCTCCAGCCATCGACCGTTAATAATAGGGGTAATTTGCATTCAGGCCCCTTCTTTTATTGCATTTACCGTTTAGTCTCGTAAATATATTAGCACATTGTTTTTAATTAGGTTAAATAGCACTTTGGACCTTTATGTTTTCTTTATTTGCATTTTAGTCCCTGTTTATGTGAGCCGCGTGCATCGACATGTGAGATTCTGGGTTATTTGCATTTTCTATCCTGTGTTTCCTATGTGTTTTGGATTGATCTTTTATAAATAGGAATGACATTTATGCCCCTCTATGTTTGATTCACGTGCCTTGCGCGTGATTTTGTGGAATTTTTGAACAAGGATCCCTGGGCTTTCTGATTTTATTACTGTTTAGTCCTTGAAACTATGTTTTCTTGCATTTAGGTCCCTGTGTACTGTCTACCTTATTTTGATTGAATAAAATAGCAAATTAAATCTAAATTAGGTGAAATTTGGACACGTGGTTCCTGCCACTGTGTAATAATTTCTCTAAATTTTTGATATATTTTTTAGGCTTTTTGATATTTTAAAAATTCAAAAATAGTGATTTTTGCTATTGTCTGACTTATAAAATCAAAGAAAAATATAAAAACTATTTTAAAATTCTAAAAAAATTAAAGTTAGTTAGTTTTAGTGTATTTTAGTTTCTATCCAATTTTTGTGCTTTTTGGATTTATAAAACCCTTAAAAATTGCAAAACCCTAAAATTCTTATAAAAATTCTAAAAAAATCAATAAAAATAAAAAATACAAACTCTTTTTCTGTAGTTTAGTTTTTACATATACTTCCCATAAAAATTACCTCCAGTCTTTTATAGATCAATTTTCTACTTTTATTTGATCTTTCAAGTCTGGATGTACAGTAGCCTTCATTTTTCATCTTTCTTGATTTTCATAAAATCAAATACAAATTGAAAAATTCTGAAATATTCACCAAAAACACTTAAAAACATTAAAAACACAAAAATAATTTTGTTTGATTTTTGGAGTATTTTTGAGTGCTTAAATAATTTGTGGTAGTTGCTTGTTTATACATTTTCTTATAAAATCAAAAATACAAAACCATTTAAAAAACCATAAAATCTTTCAAAAACATGTTCTCTTTCTCTTTCGATTTTTGATTACTTCGTAGGTCGCGAGGCCATCCCGTGCTCCTTGAGTTCGACCCTGGTCGCTATACCAAGTTAATAAAATTAGCAAGGACCGCTTCTTGATTTTATTGTTTTATCTGCTTGCTTGGTGGTTCTTAGATTTTCTTGTCCGATTCCTCTCGATCCGGGTCGCAACGACCCGAGTGTGATTATTTTTACCTTGCCCGGATTGAGAGTTAGGATCATTCGGCTCATCACATACCCAGGTGTTGATCATATACTTTCAAAAAGTATATATCAATCATCTTCGTACATAAGTAATCTGATCTTAGTCCAACTGATGGACATTGATCTGAATGTGATTCAAATGGAATGAGAAGATTAGATTTGCAGTTTTGATTTAATCAAGTATCTATGGGAGATCCGTAAGATCTTGATTTGAGATTTGATCTCAATATCCAAGTCACTATACTTGGAACAATACAATCGTCCTGCCCTTATCCAAGTATCCGCGGAGAAATCGCATTATCCTTACAAGAGTTCATGGATAATTTCATTGTTGATATATTTATGCGAGCATTGAGATATTGATAATTAAATGTGATTTGATTATCATGAATAATGTGAATTTAATTCATATTATTATGAAAGTTATCTGAGATAATAAAATGAGATTTAATTATCAACAATGTGAATAATGTGAATGCGACTCATTATTTGGGCATTTGAGAATAGAGATCCAAGATAATTAAATGTGATTTAATTATCACGAATATGAATAATATCTATATCAATATCCATATTATTCAGGTATATTATAAAAGTGATTTATAATATATTAAAGGGAACATATTGTGATTTATATTCGTTAATTAATTACTGATGTGAATTAGATTCACATTGGATGACTAATTGAAAGTATAATTTACATTTTGTTTGGGATGTGAATGTGATTCACATTTTCCAATGACATGATTGCAATGTTCACAAGATAATTATGAATTATTTTTGTGAAATAATTTACAACAAATGCTGTTGTAAACCTTGGAGATATCATGAGATAATGACATCTCATGAGATAATGAGATCTCATGAAATTTTGAGGAGATAGACCCATTCCATCTCAAATGAGTAGCCGCCCCCCTTCTTTAGGGGATATGGTCAATCTCCTCATTATCTCCAAGACTAGTCCAATTGGTTTAATTTTGAATTTATTTATATTTATTTATCAATATATATATATATATATTAATTTAAATTAAATCAATTATTGTTGTATTTTTACAACAGCATGGCCATTGAAAGAAATACAAATTAATCTCAACCATTGATTCTGTGTTGTCCATGTATTGAGATACATGGACTCCCAAAACCCTATATAAGAAAAGGCACCCCTTGCTCTTCGAGTTACACGTTTACAACGTAGACTAATGCTCTCTCTCTACATGCCACGACTCTTCCTCTCTCTCTCATGGCTGTCCACTATGGAGCCCTTGAGAGAGTCATCATCGTCGCAGCATCATTGTTATGCTGCTGGAGATTTTTTGCTCGTAGATCTCCGTCTCCTTCGATGCGCCTCGCTCATGAAGAAGACGTCAGATCTCATGTGAGAGATCAAGAGATTCACCGCTTGGATCATCAACATGGATTGCGAGAAGGATGCGTCTCATCAACGTGCTCGCAAGCGTCTCCTCCGTCGGGTCGGACTTGAGACAGGAGGTCTCCTAGTTTAGAGACTCAATCACAACTACCTTCAAGAGGTAACCTTAATACCTACTGTGGTTTAGATGAAACGATCTGAGAAAGGTTCTTGGATCATGTGATTTCATCACATAAAAAATTTTTAAATTCCGTTGCATCGAGCAACTAGTGCGACTAGTCGCTCCCGATTGCATACAATGCGATAATCACGCTTCCGTGATGCTCTTAAGGATCTCCTCATATCCTTTACATGTATGATCACTTTGAGAGATCGTATTACTCATATGCCCTTGCATGCACACCAACGTGCCAATGTATAGACCTTGGTTAGGTCATCAACCTATTTTTCTGCCAAATGTATATACTCAGACATATAGTAATACATCTATCTCCTCCTATATCGTGACAGCATACGACATAGGATTTTGGTTATCTCCCTCTCGTTAAGTCAACACTTTGACCTAACTAATCTGACACCTTCGAATCTCTATTCTATGCAGAGGACCTACATCAAGGGGTCAGCCATATATCAACCTTTAGAGAAATGATTGCCATCTCCTTCTAAGGCTGGAGATCCTCTCTTAACAATCATTTGACGGTACTTGATGAGTCCTTCATATAACTCTTTAGATATTCATCCAAGCACCGACCTCTATGATTCAACAATTGAATCAATAGTTGTACGATTATTAAAATGGCAATGGCACATAACTTTATTTGTACTAAGGGACCTCTTATGCAAATTAATTATTCTTCATTTCAGATCATGGAATAATATTCACAATAACATTATTGCATAATGGCTCGCCGTGGGCTCGCATGTCCAACAATCTCCCACTAGTCCAAAGAGCCATTAATGGGCTAATAATTTAAACCTACATTTATGTGACAATCATAGGCTATTTACAAAAAATAGCTAGGTAAGCTGTTCAATCACTCTGTTTCTAAGAGACTATGCCAAGTTCTTTTACGACACTTGCATATCTCCAATACCAGTGCTCGCATCCAATGCGAATGTTGCATCTTATGAAATCAATACTCAATTTTATCAATTATAGTATCCTTGACACTACAGTTCAATAATTATTATAACCAGCATTTCTATAATCCTTATCAGAATACCCTTATTACCAGAGATCTCTCTCCTAAGGTATCTATAATTAAGACCTTTTAGATCTCCATCTATAAAGTCTTATGTTCTTCAAGATCTCAGAAGAAAAACATGTCATCTGTGAAGATTTAATTATTACTGCAACAAAGTGTTTTAGTTCCATAGCTAGATTAGTAACAACTTACTACTCCCACTGCTTGGCAGATATCTGACTTTTGTACGCATATAGCATACACACGGCTTCTCATAACTGATGCACAAGGGCAATCGATTTTAGCATTCATTTCCTCTACTCTTTGATGTGTTATCCCTTTAGATAGATCAGTACCATATCTTAAGGAAAAGAAGTCTTTCTTGGAATTTTCTAGAAAATAAAAATGTCCATGGTATACTACTAATGTGACGGTCCCAATACCCTCTTCTTTTTGCTTCTGAACAACTTCATAACTAAGATCTAAGAGGTATCCTTAACATCATATCTCAAGGTATGAAATAGCCTGATTATAAAACACTTATTATTATCCTTATATCATTCCAAATGATTAGGATATCATCTACATTTTGCACGATCATTAAGATGGCCATGATACAAAGTTGGCGTGTTTACAGGGTCGAGAAGGGAACTAGGTTGTTTCAAAGGTCGTTGAGGTAACTAGCAAAGTTTATAGGATCTGTCGGGTAAAAACCTTTTAATAATGATTCGTGTATGCCCCTTTTCCTTGCTAAAAGATTAGGTAGATGAAAAATAATTAGCTAGACTAGGAAAGGAGTTTTGGTTGCCATTCTAATCACAAGCTTATCATGTGTTCTGTGTAACAACTTTTTCTTATCAAATGCAACCATACGTCTGCAAATAATTTTGTTGGCGATGCTTAAATTGTCCAAAGTCAAAACTCTTGTCACAAATATAAATTTCAAATTGATGTTACAACATATCTCTTTCATCATTGAGCAATAGAAAATTATGCTGTAACAAAAGTTTGCAGTGTGTGGCAACAAAAATGGGAAAATGTCATATTAAATACGACGATGCAATTTCCGTCGTCACTGTTATTGGCGACGTTGCCGCGCTGATTACTTGTACGGGGCATCCTTAGCTTATTCATCACTTGTGATAATTGACTGTCTCGCTCTCTTACTTTCGTGCATTTGATGTGCAAAGCGCTCCAAGACATCTTCCCATATAATTTATTAAAATTGTAACAGAAATAAGTTGCTTCACTGCTTGTGATCGATCTGTTTTGTGCGAATGTAATGTTATATCTCGATTATAATTTTTTATCTATCACATTCTAGGTTATTTTTCTTACTTTTGGGATCTTGTAGGTACCATTTAACCGGACATTTAAATGAAAAAAGTGATGTTTATAGTTTTGGGGTTGTCCTTCTACAACTGATAACTGGAATGCCAGCAATTCTGAGAACGGAGAATATGCATATAGCTCAGTTCGTGAAACCTTCTTTTGACAATGGAAAAATTGATGATGTGATCGACAAAAGGATAAATGGAAGGTACAACATTAACTCTGTATCTAAAGCTGTAGAATTGGCATTAGCTTGCTGTTCACCTCAATCAACCCAAAGGCCATCCATGACCGAGGTGCTAATTTGCTTATTAGAATGTTTGGAGCTACAGGCGAATTATGAAAGATGCCAGAATCCAGTAGAACATCGCGATATTGATGGCGAAATACACTCAGCACATTGAAATTTGAGATACCCCTCTGCAAGATAGAGCCTCTGCAATGGTTGTTTGTTTCAAGTCATTCATGATAAGATATAGAGAATTCTTTGCGCATACGCGAATCAGAAAAAATGCAACGATTTGGTCAGTCCATTTGTTTCGATATGATTTTGTGAAGATCGTAACAAGATAGTATATGAAACTGTAATCGTATGACTATCTATCATTGCAGAATCACTGCTTGTCCTTGAAATTTACAATGAGAAATCGTTGTGCTTCAAATTATTAGTACGAAAACCGTGATTGCATTAATCAATTATAATAATACGGGTGCAAATTCACGTACAAATGTGATCTTCCAACAGAGAGTTTTTCTTGTCATATGTTTAACAAGGAATATATAACAACAGAGTACATTGCATCGTTATTAATACATTTTGCCGTTTTTTTAAAGATCAAGACCACACATCGGATATTATCCAAAAGCCGCACGGAGATTTTAGTACAGAGATAGTTCGGGGGTTTGTGTTTCACCCACAGAATCAAAAGGAGAGATATCTTCGTTCACCATGACCATAAAGTATCAGAGTCTTTAAATACTAAAAAATTTCTCCCAAACTTTCATTTTTCCTCTTCTGGAACACTTGACTTGCATGATGTAATAGCATTTCATTCCCTCTTCTTAACTACACTTCTCAAAAAGGTTCTTCACAGCCACTCGAAACAGCAAGGCAAGTGGGGACGATTCGTTTGCTATTGGGGGGGGGGGGGAAAAGAAGTTGGAAGTTTTTATAAATAGAAAGGGGCTTTAGCATGGAATATCAGGAATTTTTCATTTCATCATCAATTTGGTGATCGTTTGAATGGTACACTCAAAGGCTAATCGGCAAAATCCCTTAGATCAACCATAAGGTTGATGCCACATTGGATTTCATATGCACATATGAAATGGATTTTGCGTTGCTATCGGAAATTCAGAAATGATTTTCTAATATATTTGAGGGTGGACTTATATCCAAAAGGAAATAGTTTGTGAGGTGGAGCGGTATTTCAAAAACATGTGATTATGGCATTCAATGTCCTCCATGCGTAAGTATCAACGTTTCGCCATCCAAACATTGAACTTATATAATCAGTCTTGGGTGATTAGTTTCTTCTGCATGACCATCTATAAGAAAAAAAAAGAAACTGTAGGGTCTAAATTACGTCACCAAAATCCTTGCGTAGCTTTGCTGCAATGCCCCGTAAGCTAAAGTAGTGTAAAGCATTTATTTAAAGATTTCTTCCCTTATTTTGTTTGAAAAATGACTATGCATAGATTAGGAGATATGGAGAAGCTTTTTAGCAGGGTTAAGAGGATACTTGGATGCATCAATGATGCCCTCGCGCTGGAACCCCTTGATCCATTCCTCACCCAACTGGAGAGTGACGCTAAAGGTTACTGGGAATCGCTCGAAGCCGATGAGGAATCAATGTGGAGGCAGAAAAGTCGGGTGGACTGGCTAAGGCTGGGGGATAGGAACACCAAATACTTTCACCTCGTAGCCTGCTCACGGCGTACGAGGAACTCGATGCCCTACATGCTGGATGACGCAATTAACCTTGTGGATAAATATGAAGACATCACCAATGAGGCGACTGGATACTTCACTGGACTCCTTGCGTCTGCCTCTCGCCCTGTGCGAAAGTCCCTCAAGTGCCCAAACTCATCCTCTCCCCGACAGCATCACAATGGTTCTCTAGACCCTTTTCGGAGGAAGAGATTTGCGAGGCACTCAAGAAAATCCACTCCACGAAAGCGCCTGGGCATGATGGTTTCAATGCTGGTTTCTTCAAGAGACATTGGAATCTTATAAAAACTAATCTTCTTGCTGCATTGAAATTCCTCTTTGATGGGGGGTGGGGATTGACCGGAGACGTCAATCATACATTTCTCACATTAGTCTCCAAAGTCAAGACGCTGCCGGGCTTGGGATATTTTAGGCTGATTTCATGTTGCAATGTGTTATACAAAATCTTCTCAAAGCTCCTTTCTGTCAGATTGGCGATTGTCACCCCGAATTTGATTGCCCCAAATCAAACGGCCTTCCTCAAGGGGAGAGCCATGGGGGACCGCATCAAGCTCGCATAGGAGGTCGTGCATGGGTTCAATAGTAAGACTAATCGTTCAAAAACCTGCGTGAAGATTGACCTATCTAAGGTATTTGACTTGGTGGACCATGCATTCGTCTTGGAAAGCTTGAAGCTGAGAGGCTTTGACAAGAAATGGATTGGATGGATAGGTCATTGTATTACTTCGCCAATGTGCTCGGTCCTAGTAGATGGTTCTCCAAACAGGTATTTCAGATCAACAAGAGGACTGCGCCAGGGGGACCCGTTTAGCTCGTTGTTATTTGTCATCGCCATGGACTCCCTTTCACTGCTGATTGAAAATGTCGTATCTCAAAGGTCCATCGCCCCGATGCGATTGGGAAGAGATACGGTTCCTTCTCACCTGTTATTCGCGGATGACCTCCTATTCTTTTGCAAAAACTTTGCTAACTCGTTGAAAGAGGTCAGGCAAATCTTGGCTACCTTTGAGGAATCTTCAGGGCTTGCAATGAATGCAAGGAAAAGCAAACTAATCTTGCCTCTGTATGCCACCTCTGACTTTGGGCTATGCCTGGAGGTTGGTTTACTCAACCATCCCCTTCCTGTGAAGTACCTTGGGTTACCACTAACCCCTGCGGGGAGTAAGTCTATGGCTACAAACTTGTTTACTAATCGGGTGGGAACCTTGCTTGCCGGCTGGAAAGCAAGATCCTTAACACTTGCTGGCCTCATCCAACTCTTGAGTTCGGTCATCTCAGGTATATGCCTTTTCTGGATGGCAGGGATACTCATCCCCGTTGGGACAATAATGAAAATTGAGACTGCCTATGCAAACTTCCTTTGGGCATATGGCACACAGCACACCAAGTGGGAGTTGGTTTGCCTGCCCAAAGTTGAGGGGGGCCTTGGCCTACGCTCACTTATCTCCACTCGTGAAGCAATGTGCATGACCTGGGCATGGAATGTCTTAAGCCAGAAAAAGACAATATGGGCATGGTACATGTGTGATAGGTACCTTATGGGATGTGATTTTTTTTCCAATTTCCTAAAAGGAATGGGGATTCTCCAGTCTGGAAAACAATGCTGGATGTTCGCAGGCATCTCGAAAATGCTACAACATTAACGGATGAAGAGATAAACTGGATGTCCTCACATCGGCCTTTTTCATTCAGGTAAGCTTATGGATACGTTAGGAAGAAGGGGGAGACGGTAGCTTGGTCTCAAATACTGTGGTTCCGAAGCTTTCCTGCACGTCTATCGTGCATTACTTAACAGACTCCCAACACTCGATCGTCTCCCGAAACATGGCTTGGTGGCTAGCGGGAATTGTTACCTTTGTAAGCTTCTGCCAGAAGCCTGTGATCATATCTTCTACAATTGCAACTTCTCTTCTGCGGTATGGAGGAGGGTGCGCAATGCCCTCGGCCTAAATGCGCTACCCGGTATTGATATGAAATCAACTGAGGAGATTTGTGCCAACATGCCTAAAGGAACTAGGAGAACAACCGCCAGGGTGGCCATCACCGCATCCGTATGTGTGATCTGGGCTGAAAGAAATTGTAGGTGAACCTCCCGAAGGTCCTCCCCCACCAAGGAGACAACCGGGAGAATCATGGACTTAGTGAATACCGTCATTGGTGCTATTCCTCGCAACGGAATGCTTGAACGATAAACTGCAGCCTTTTGCCTTTTTTAGTGTAACGGCTTTGTTCGGTAGCAAGGCCCACTGTAACTAAATTTTGCTCTTTTTATCTTTTATATACGCATGGAAAATTACCAGCAAAAAAAATCAAGAACCACGTGCTGTTGGAATGTACGTAGGTGTTCTTCGTTGAGGGCTTTCTTCTCGATATTTGTTACCTTCGTTTGAAGACATGTTTGGTTATTGAATTGAGTTGGGTTGGGGTATCCTCTTATGAATAGTAGCTGTTTGGAGGGTTGGGAGGGTTTAATGATAATTGTAATGTGACATTGATTATGTGTTATATTAACTTTTTCATTGATTATATTATGTTTTTTTATATTAATAAGTTTATTTGAACATGGTTAAAAAATATTATACCAAAAAAATTGTAGGGTCAATACATGCAATTTCAATCCAGGAATGCAGGGTTGAAGGTAAGGATTTACCAGGGTACCCCGGTGTACCCTGACAACCAAACGGCTTCCGTAAGAGAGTAGTGTTTACTCAGAATTCACCATCCGTTTGGTTTAGAAGTTATTCCTAGTTCAATTATGCACTCCTTGTTGGAGTTAGTTGTATCAAGTTGTATCAATTCTACGTTTTCTTTGTTATATTTTTTTAACCACATTTAATCACATTTACTGAGTGTTTACCCAGAATGCACCATCCGTTTGGTTTAGAAGTTATTCTTAGTTCTAATTATGCACTCCTGGTTGGAGTTAGTTGTATCAATTCTACATTTTCTTTGTTATATTTTTTTAACCACCTTTAATCACATTTACTGAGTGTTTACCCAGAATGTACCTTCCGTTTGGTTTAGAAGTTACTCCTAATTCCAATTATGCACTCCTGGTTGGAGTTAGTTGTATCAATTCTCCATTTTCTTTGTTATATTTTTTTACCTTTAATCACATTTGCTGTTCGTAAGATTTTACTTTTAGTATTTACCACATAAATGTATCCGTCTGCATTTGAGAATATGCATAAGATTGCATGCACATAGTGTTGACAATATTTGAGCAATAAGAAGGTACATCCATGTTGCTATAGGAAAAAGAGGGGAAAATAAAAAAAAAGAAAATGAGAAGTGGAACTAGGACTTTATATATACATATACATACATATATACATATACATATACATACATATATATATATATATATATATATATATGTATATGTATATGTATATGTATATGTATATGTATATGTATATGTATATGTATATGTATATATATATATATATGTATGTATGTATGGGGGCAAGGAGCCTACATCGGGTGATGTAGGTAACTTGCCTACATCGGGTCATTTTTTTCGTTATTTTTTATTTTTTCAAATGAAACCTCACTGGGATTTACCTAATATATAGAGTGGATTATGTGTTTCAAATTTCGTGGGAAAAAATATTTCTAACATTCCCATCTGAAGGGGGTCATTTTCAGCAATTCTGAGACAGTTAAAATTTGACGGTCTTGATGGAGGAGATAGAAATCTAGAATTCAGTTGAATTTGGAATGACACAATGGTGGTATATGGTGATGTAAATCCCCGAAGATTTCATTTCAAAAAAGTAAAAAATTAATGAGAAAAAAAACTCGATGTAGGTAAGTTACCTACATCACCCCCGATGTAGGCTCCTTTTTCCCTATATATATAGGGGCGATCCTATGAGATGAGATTTTGTGAGATGGTGAGATGAGACATTCTGGACCACAAGTTGCTGTATTCTCTCTCCTGCCTTTCTCTCTCCTGGTTGGAACTAGTGGTCCAGAATGCCCCATCTCACCATCTCACCAAAATCCCATCTCATAGGATCGCCCCTATATATATATGGGTAAAATGGGGCTGCCCCCATGGAGTAGCCAACTTGGCTACTCAAACCCCCATATTTTCCCTCATTTTTTTATTTTTTTGAAAAATAAAAATTTGTATATTCATCATTATATCCTCTCACATTCTATTAAAAATTCGTCAGAAACAGAGACTCTTAAGCCCTCCATCCAGACGCCATTTTTTAACAGTTGCAGGATTTTTTAAATCGACCATGTTTGGATGGAGGCCGTAGGAGTCTGTATTTCTGACGAAATTTTAATAGAATGTGAGAGGTATATAATGATGAATATACAAAATTTTATTTTCCAAAGAAATGAAAAAATAAGGAAAAATAGGGGTGGGAGTAGCCAAGTTGGCTACTCCCTGGGGGCAGCCCCATTAACCTCGATATATATATATATATATATATATATATATATAGGGACCCTTTCAAATGAGGTGGGGTCTCACCGAAATTGTGGTGATCCATCGACCAGATTCGTCAGATCTCAATCTGACGGTTGAATAAAAAACCTCATCCAAAATGGCATTTTCGTCAAATTGATTTCATTAATTTCGAGTTTCATTTATTAGTTTCAAATTGCCATTATAGTTTTTTCTCGATTTGGTATTTTCACAAATTCTTTTATTGATTAATTTCCGATTTTGTTCCAAACGATCTGAAATCAACAACAGTTTTGTAAATTACAACGAATGTTTGTAAAAAATATTATAGTCTTTGTAAAATTTCATTAATGATTTCATTTTATTACTGTAATTCCATTTTGTAAATGGTTGTATAATTTTTGTAAAAGTGTACATTCATTTTGTAATTTCAGTGAGTTTTTTGTAAGAGTATTTTTCCTCTTTGTAAGCTGCAACTTTTTTGTAATTGTGTATGATTGTTTTGTAAAAAATCCATGAATCTTTGTAACTGAATCTCCCTTCTTTGTAAAATTCACGCATGTTTTCCATTGCGTTAAAGTTCAATTGCCATAATGTTTTCGAGTCCTGCAAAATAGAGAAAAAACATTGAGATTTGTAAAAATGTAAATAAATATGTAAATCTGAATATCAGTTAAATAAAAATATTATACGATAATGTAACAAAATCTCGCTCCTTTGTAAGAGTGTCTGATCACTTTGTAAATTTTTGGCGCTATTTGTAAAAATGAACTGATCATTTTGTAATATTTCTGTAGAGTCCTGAAAAAATAAGTACACTGTTAGCTATTGGAAATGTAAAAAATTGATATGATATTGTAAAAAATATTCAATATTTGCACAAAATATTCCCATTTTTATAAAAAAAACTACGATTTGTAAAAAAGCTAAGGGACCCCTCCTATGCGCATTTCGAATAAGTTGAAATTTCGAATAAGTTGAATACTTCTTTATAATTTCGCCAAAAGATTTTTCTTTATTTCAAACCCCCATATCTAGGGTTTTTTTTCCTTTCGTATCTTCTTCAAAGGGCAAAGAGGAGGCAAGTTGGGGGAGCGCCGCCTCCTCCCTTCTTCTCCAATGGCGCCGGCGGCAGATGAGATTAGGGCGGGCGCCGCGGCTGTTCGTGGCGCAAGAGGTCGGGGCGGAGGGCCGCGTGGCGATGCCTTGGAGGAGGAGTCGCAGACGCGGGGAGGAGTGACGACAGGCACTGATCACTTGGGTATAAGGTACTAGAAATAGGTCGTCGCGACCCAAGCGATCAGACCGTGTCAATCAAGAAAAAAATGAACCACTTAAGACAGATAAATTCAATCAAACACGAATAGCGGTCCTGCTATGTAATTAACCTGGTATAACACCCAGGGTCGAACTCAAGGAGCACGGATTGGCCTCTCGGCCTACGAAGTGGTCAAAAGAGATAAAATGCAAGGAGAAAATGTTTTTAGTGGTTTTTAAATATTTTTATATTTTTTTGGATTTTTAATGTATTAAGAAAATAAGAAAACAAAGGAAAAGCACCCTTCAACAAATTATTCAAAGCATCAAAAATCGACCAAAAATTGGAATAAAAGTGTTTTTATGTATTTTATATTTTGTAGTGTTTTTGGTGAATTTTTGAGAATTTTCTGTTGTTTATTTTATTTTCTAAAAATCAAGAAGTGCAGCAAACAGTGGGTACTGTCCAGCCGAGCCAAAAAGCCCTAGATAAAATATCTAAGGGCCTTAAAATGGCCTGGAAGTAATTTTCCTGTAAAAATGATAAAACAAGGAAAATTTAGGTACCAATTTTATTATTTTTGGATTTTAATTTATTTACTAGAATTTTTATAGGTTTTTGAGTGTTTTTAAGTTTTTAGTGGTTTTCAGTAATGAAAAATAGCCAAAATTGGCTAGAAAATCAAAATAAGCAAAAAAAAACAGTAGACAATTTTTTTTGTAATTTTTAGACACTATTTAATATTTTTTTTGTGATTTTTAAAGTTAGACAGTAGCAAAATTGAATGTTTTTGAATTTTTAAAAATATCAAACTAAATCAAAAATGTCCTCAAAAATCCACAAAAATCCTACACCATGGCAGGAGCCATGTGTCAAATTTTTGTTGGATTTGGAGGTGATTTGATATTTTATTCAAAAATACAAGAGGGGCACTGTGCACAGGGACCAAAGTGCAAATACCCAAAGTTCTGGGGGGTCTGGTGCAAAATACCCAGCAAAACACGTGCCAAGCGCGTGCCTGGGGCACTCAGGGACCCAAATGTAATAAAAATAAGTTCCAAGGGCTTATTGGTAACAAGTACCAAAAGTCCAAGGGCTTATCTGCAAATAACCCAAAAATATCACGCACATGTGGAAATAAATCACACACAGGGGTATAAATGCAAATAAGTAAAAGATTTCATTCATTCAATAACGTTCAGAACTACAGGGATCTCTATTGCAAATAAACCAAAATATCACGTGTCGATGCACGTGTCCACAACTGACAGGGGTATAAATGCAAATAAACTAAAGCTCAGGGTCCACTATGCAAATAAACCCAAAACTAAACAACTGACTTTAATATTTACAGGACTAAAATGAAATAAAATAAAGACAGGGGCCTAAGGGTAAATTACCCTTTATTAAGCGGGGGTGCTGGATGCGCGCCACGTGGAGATCTGACGGCTGCGGATGATGGTGGGCGCTCCGGATCGTCTCTCCTCGGATCGAGCGGTGCTAGTGGCTCCAAGGATTGACGGCCAGGATCAAAACTGGAGCGAGGGTGAGGCGATCGACGGCAACTGGAGGTCCTGGATGAACAGGTGGCCGGCGAACTTCGCCGGCCTCGTGGACACGCTCCCGGCCTCCTCTGCTGCGCCTAAGGATCGGAGAAGCTCCGGCGTGTCTGTGCGCAGCTACTGATGCCCTCCGATGGTCCAGCCAAGCTCGGGTGAGCTCCGGCGAGGGTGGCGGAGGTGAGGCTCCTGGTCTGAATGGCAAAAGGCCTCAGATGGCCTGTATTGGACCTGCAAAGCAACCCAGAAGACTCGCGGGTCGAGGGCAAAGTGCCTCGACCCGGTTAGGCGAGGTGGGGGTGGCTGGTGCGTCGGGACGACGAGCTCCGGCGAAGGTGGTGGACGGAGGAGCTCGGTTCCGATGATCGAGATGGGTGACGGGGTGGTCGGAATCAAAGAAATACGACGGCGGCGCAAATTGGGGGTAAATGGAAATTAAAGGAAATGGCGGAGCTAAGTGGCTACCTGGGTGAACGGAGAGACTGGGGAGGAGCAGGGGATGCTCCGGGTCGTCGCCTCGAGGGTTGTCTCGGCCCGAGGCTCGAAGCTCTCGCTGGTGGCGGAGCTGTGGCGGCTACGTCGCCGGATCGATGGAATCCTCCTCCTCTCCTCGCTGCAACAGGCTCAGGCGCGAGCTGTCACCTCACACACTCTCTGGAGCTCACAGGAGAAGAGGGCGAATGGCCAAAGATGGAGAGAGGAGGTGGCGGAGCTCGCTTATGTATGCTGGAGGGGTCCGAGAAGGATGGCTCGGGTAGGGTCGTGGTGGCGCGCGGATTCCAAGGTGGATGCTCGGCGAGGGTGTCGGATGTGGGAGGATCAAAACGGAGACGGGGTTTAGGGAAATGGGTGTCGGGTCGAGCGGGCGAAATTTCGAGAAGTCGGGTCTGGAGCTCAGACCCGTGGAAAGTGGTCCTGGGGGGGGGGGGGTAGTTGACCGGGCGGTCAACATCCCCAGGACCCAATGGAAATCGGCCACGTGGCTGAATCTTGAAGCTCAAAATTAAGGTAGCAATTGGCCGAATTTGCAAAAACTTAAAACATGAAATATTTTTATTTTATTTTTTTCTATTTTTAGTGATTTTTAATTAATTTTTGAAAATAAAAATAAGGTATATACATAGTATGTAATATATAGGTATATGTATACTGTTAGGGTTTTTGATTTTTTTGATTTTTAATTATTATTTTCATGCAATTTTATTCCTATTTTATATTTTATTTATTTATATTATAAAATAAGGAATAAAAGGGTGTTTTTATTTTATTTTTCTTATTTATATACATATGTAAAATAAATATATATATGTACATCTATATACATGGTATATGTATAATGTATTTTTGTATTTTTAATTTTTCTATTTTTATTTTGTTTTGATTTTAATTGTTTTTATTTTACATAATATAGACTATTTACAAAAAGTTTGAAAATTAATTTTATTTATTTACAAGGTTAAATAAATATGGAAGGGTGGTTTATGTACATGATGAAAGGGATATTTTTGGTCTTTTTGATTTTTATCTTTTTCTTTTGGTTTTTATATTTTATAAATATATACAAGTATTTATAAGCATATTTTTGGTGAGGAAAATATCTTTATTTATTTACATAAATATTTACACACCTGAGCCCCTATCTCCCTCTACTTTGGCTTTTATGCGGTCAGGCCCATGTTGAGCCCTCCCTTGGGTTAGGTTGCTCAATATTTATTCTAAATATTTCCCTCTTTTTCTTTTTAATCTTTATTCTTTTATTTTTGCACAAAAACATGCTAATTATAGGTTTTTACACAGTGTATACTTTTGGTAATTATTCCTATTTACATACATCTACATGCATTTGCAAAGGTTTTTGTAGCTAAAATATAAGAATAAAGAGTGATGAATAGGTATTCATCACCCCCCCTATACTTAACTTTGCTAGTCCCTTAGCAAACACTTATTTGAAAAAGAAGTGAAAAAGAAAGAAAGAAAAAGAAAAAGAGGATGTACATGGATCAAGGTTGATTATTAAACTTGCCTTCAATAAAGTGGGGCATGGAGCTCGATCAGATCTTTGGACTATTAATGTGTTGGAACCTTATTTAGACTTAGACTTAAAACTCAACAGTCTCTAAGTTCCACCAATCTATGGGCAAGACTCCTCAATAAACCAGATCAGAACAAGTCTACATACACAAACTCTAATGACCATGAATCTTTCCATGCAGTGTAAGTGATATGTGGCTTCCCACCTCAGAAGTAACAAAGAAACAACCTCCCTCAACCTGGTAACTCTAATGCCTCGGTCTAGCAACTCTTTCCTCGAGAAGCGGGGTATTCCCTTCTAAGTTCAAGTGCAACCGACTCAAGAAGAGGGGGAAGAAGTATAGACTTTTGGAAGCTCAGCCAGTGTAGCTAAGTCTCCCGCTGCAAGCTTCATGAGATGTGACATGGATACCATAAGATTTTGCTTTATTTGACTATATACACTCCGGTGGGGTTATTAAATTTTCAATCCGACCCACCACTTTTTTGGAGTTCTTTTTGCATTTTGCGATTTTTTTTCAAGGACTTCTATACAACATATCTACATGGTGCAACATATATACAAGAAATTTTCCTCTTGAGCCAGTAGACTATCCCTCTTTTGAAGCTTTATTGCAACCCACGGCTTCTGTCTTTAGCCTTCATCACCACTAGACCAAGTTGAGACGCACTTCCTTCACTAGAAGAAGAAGAGAGGTTCCGCCTAGAAGTACTACCCTCATATGCTACCCCAAGCCAAAGGAAACTGCCTCCTCACCACCTCATCTGTAGAGAGCCATGTGTAAAGTGCTGGTGCAAGTCAAGCCATTGTCTCTAAGAGTCATGCGTGTGTTGTTAAGTGCTCTACTTAGGCTCATCAAGATGACATATGCTCATAGCCTAGTGGACTCAAAGAATTAAGTCCTTATGGACCTGAAACGCCTTAACCCTAAGCCTTATAAGGGTCCTCTTAAAGTTAGGTGGATTAAGATCTTATTCAAGCTCCATTTCTCAATTTAATTCCAGGCTTAGTTTAAATGTCAACTCTTATCCAAGAAAAACTATATACATATATGTACAAAGATGCTATTTACAAATATTTACAATTGTGCAAAATTTTTGAAAAATGTTTTGAAATCATGGATGAATGGATGCATGAAGTGCAAGTTTTTCCAAAAGTATTTACAAACATGTACACAAGATTTTTGCAAACTTTTGATTTTCAAAACATTTTGGAAAAAATTTGTACTATATACATAATTTTGATACAAAAATATTTACACAAGTTTTATACAAAAGATTCTTGAAATCATTTTTACAAAAATACTTTGTACACTAGCAATGTATGTGCAAATAAAAGAAGTTTATGTACATGAAAATTTTTTAATTTTTGTGATTTTTAGCCATTTTATTTATTAACACACTCACACAAAGTACGAGTTATGGCTAAAGTATATATGAAATATATACACACCCCCCTATACTTAGCTCGAACGATGTCCTCAGAGTGATCAAGAGCGATGAAGAAGACATAACTCGTGCTTAGTAAAAGGGAAGTGAAAAGGAATGGTTAAGTACAGGAACGAATAAATGAATGGAATGAGAGGGACTCGGTGGTTTCCCCCTATACTTAGGATTAACTAATCCTAAGTATAGAAAGTTGTACATGAAGGGAAATCCGAGTGAAGAAGATACAGAGTCTGCCCCCCCTATACTTAGGGTAAAATATCCCTAAGTATAGGCAGCAAAACAGATGAAGAAAGAATGAAAAGAATACCCGTAGATCCTACATCCCCCCTATACTTAGGGTAAAGTACACCCTAAGTATAGCATAATCATAAGATGAGAAAAGGGATGTGGGACTAAAGAATAGAATGATATGGACAACTGGATCTATACAGGGCGGAGGAATAGTGAAAATCAGGCATGAGATGCAAAAGATGTGAGTCAAGAGACCACATCTCACGCAAAATGAATCGGGGCAACAATAACGTCCCGCGGCTCATGATCTAGAAATGGCTTGAGCCGCTGGCCGTTCACTCGAAAGGTACTCTCAGAAGACAACTCGGATATATCAATGCTACCATTGTCGTGTACCTTTCTGACCAAGTAGGGTCCCTTCCATTTGCTCTGCAGCTTCCCTGGAAATAGTCGTAGCCTCGCATCAAACAACCATACTCTCTGTCCAATCTCAAAATGCTTGTGGCTGATGTGAGAATCATGCCACTCCTTCACTCTCTCCTTATACTGTAGGCTGTTTGAGAAAGCTGTATCTCTAAGCTCCTCCAGGGCAGCTAACTTTGCCCTCCTCTGGTCTCCTACACCATCTGGATCCATAAGAATATTTGTAACTGCCCAAAGTGACTTGTGCCTCAGCTCAACAGGTAAATGGCATGGCTTGCCATATACGAGGCGAAAGGGAGATGTGCCCAATGGTGTCTTGAAAGAAGTCCTATATGCCCACAAGACCGAGTCCAAAAGCTGTGACCAATCCTTTCGGTCAGGGCGGACGACTTTCTGCAATATAGTCTTGATCTCCCTATTCGACACCTCGGCTAGACCATTCGTCTGTGGATGGTAAGGTGTGGCAACACGATGGTCTATACTGAACTCGCTAGCAAGGGCCTTCACCTGGTCGTTGATGAAATGAGACCCCCCATCAGAAATCAGAACTCGTGGAACCCCGAACCGCGTGATGATGTGCTTCCTCAAAAATCTGCAAACTGTCCTCGCATCAGCGGCTCGGGCGGGGATGGCCTCAACCCAACGACTAACATAATCAACGGCCAACAGAATGTACTCAAATCCCTAACTCTTAGGGAATGGACCCATGAAATCGATGCCCCATGCGTCAAAAACCTCACAGAAATGAATGGGCTGCATCGGCATCATATCACGCTGTCCACAAGTGCCCATCCTCTGACAGTCAGTACACCTCTTCACGAACTCATCAGAGTCCTTGAAGAGGGTAGGCCACCACAAGCCGGATTGGAGCACTTTCTGTGCCGTTCTCCTCCCAGAATGATGTCCTCCTGCCTCAAGCTTGTGGCAGTAAGTGAGGACGCTATGGTGTTCCTCCTGAGGAATACACCGATGCCAGACGCTATCCCCTCCTTCGTGGTAAAGGATGGGATCCTCCCAGTGGTAGGACTTGGCCCTCGCAAGGAAGGTCTCAAGCCTCTGCCTGAGCCAATCCTGTGGGACTTTCCCAGCAACGAGAAAGTTCACAATATCGGCATACCACGGGAGTGAGGCGATAGCAAGGATCGCCTCATCTGGGAAGGTATCTCGAATAGGATCAATCTGCTCAGACTCCTCAGGCTGCTCTAAATGGGAAAGATGATCCGCCACCACATTCTTGACTCCAGGCTTATCCTTGATCTCAATATCGAACTCCTGGAGTAGAAGGATCCATCTAGTCAGTCTGGCCTTGGCATCCTTCTTTGCCATGAGGTACCTGATGGCGGTGTGATCTGTGTACAAAGTCACTCTAGATCCAATGATATAAGATCGAAACTTATCCAGGGCAAACACTACGGCTAGCATCTCCTTCTCTGTGACCGTGTAATTCCGCTGTGCGGAATCCAATGTGCGGCTAGCGTAGTGGATAGCAAACGGAACTCCATCCCTCCTCTGTCCCAGCACTGCTCCCACGACAAAATCGGAGGCGTCCGTCATGATCTCGAATGGGAGAGACCAATTAGGCGGCTGGAGAACAGGAGCCTCAATCATGCACTGCTGGAGAGTCGCAAAGGACGAGAGACACTTGTCATCGACAAGGAACTTGGTGTCTTTCGTAAAGAGGTCGGTCAACGGTCGGGCAATCCTGCTGAAATCCTGAATAAATCTCCTATAAAATCCAACGTGCCCCAGAAATGACCGTAGCTGCCTCAAATTGGACGGTGGTGCGAGTTTTCTAATGACATCAACCTTGGCCGGATCAACCTCCATGCCCTTGTTGGAGATGATGTGGCCAAGCACCGTCCCTTGAGTCACCATGAAGTGACTCTTCTCCCAAGATAGAACTAAATGGTACTCAATACATCGCTGGAGTACTCGGTCTAGGCAGTCAAGACAGGAGTCGAATCCGTCGCCGTAGACCGAGAAATCGTCCATGAAGACCTCCAAACACTCCCCTACCATGTCCGAAAAGATCGACAGCATGCACCTCTGAAAAGTCGCAGGGGCATTGCATAGCCCAAATGGCATGCGTCGAAAGGCATATGTACCAAAGGGACAGGTAAAGGTGGTCTTCTCCTGATCCTCAGGAGCGATGGCCACCTGGTTGTAGCCTGAGTACCCATCCAGGAAGCAATAATGGCTCTTCCCTGCCAGTCTCTCAATGATCTGGTTAATAAAAGGCAGGGGGAAATGGTCCTTCTTGGTGGCCTGATTGAGTCTCCTGTAGTCAACACAGACCCTCCAAGAGGTGGGTACTCGTGTAGCAATCTCCTCTCCCGACTCACTGATCACAGTCGTGATGCCCGTCTTCTTGGGCACCACATGCAAGGGGCTGACCCACTTGGAGTCGGAAATGGGATAAATAAAATCTGCACTCCACCATTTCGATATTTCCTTTATTACGACCTCTCTCAGGTTGGGGTTCAGCCGCCGCTGGAACTCACGCGACGGCTTCGCCCCCTCCTCGAGATAGATATGGTGGGAGCACACTGATGGACTAATCCCATGGAGATCTGCTACGCTCCATCCGATTGCCTTGCGGTTCTTTTCAAGAACCCCCATCAAACGGGATTCCTGCTCTCCAGTCAGATCGGCGGAGATGATGACTGGGTACATCTCTGGTTCGCCCGCAAGGAACCGATACTTCAGCGAAGTAGGGAGCGGCTTCAGCTCTGGACAGCTGGGCGCTGGCAATTCTGGCCTTGGAAGAAAATGTGTCAATGCTGCTAAGTCTGCCAAATCTGCCTGGGAGAAAGAAAGCGAACTCTCGCAAACTGGATCTGGAGAAGGCTGCTCAACTGTGCTGTCTCTGATCTGCTCTGCATCTACCTCCTCCTCATCTGTAGGCTCGGGTGGACTCAGGTCTGGCATCTGATCAACGCAATCTACCCAATCAGACTCTGAATCCGAGGGATCTGCATCAAACGCGGTGGCATCAGTACCACCGTAACACAAGGTGGCCTCAGCACGACCATCACTGAAATCCGTGTCGCGATCAAGGACCGGCTCTGCCGCCTCTGTGGTATCCTGAACTAGGGATGTGCTCTCCAGACTCTCCTCTGCTATCATCTCGGCATCAGCTGTATCTGAAAATGAGAGGATGGCCTGTGCTGCAGGATCTGCCCATGCTGCCTCGTCATCAGTGATCACAAAATCACAGTCCCGGTGGATGTCTGGCTCGGCGTCTGTCAGCTGCTCTGAATCGGTGCTAGCCTCTGAGCGTGCTCTCTCTAGCTCTGTAGTCCTCGACCGTCTCTATTTGTATACTCTCGCCCTCGACGCGAAAGTATACCTTCCCGCTATCATGATCAGTCACCGCCTTGGCTGTGGCCAAGAACGGACGACCAAGGATGATGGGGGTGTCGGCCACTGAATCAGGGATCTCCATGTCCAACACTACGAAGTCCACGGGGAATTTCAGGCCCTGAATCGTGACGATAACATCTCGCAACAACCCCTTCGGCCTCTTGACTGATCGATCAGCAAACTGAAGGACTGTCCTGCTCTGTCGAAGAGTGCCCAACTCGAAGAGGTCGAGAAGGGCTGCCGGAAGGAGGTTGATCGACGATCCGCTATCCAATAGAGTCCGGTCGAACCTCTGCTCACTAATCTGACATCTGACATACGGTGCCCCTGAATCTGGCCTCTTGGCCGGCAGACGGTTCTGGATCGCAAAACACATGGCTTTCGTCAGCACATGAATCTCTGAAGTGTGGTTCCTCCTCCTCCTGACTGTGGTCCTGTCTCTCAAAGATCGCTGAAGAAGGGGGATGTGCTGCAAAGCCTCCTGGAGGGTCAGCTGGATGTGGAATCTATCGATCATGCTCTGACTGAACTCCTCCTGCTCTCTCTTTTTTGGATCATTTTCTTTTTTCTTCCTCTTCCCCATCTGAAGGGCTCTAGGGAAGGGGATCACAGGGTCCTTCGCAAATGAAGGACTAGGAAAAGACCTAGACGGCTCGACGGCCGGATCCGCACATACATCAAGCACCACAGTGGGATCAGAAGAAACTAAACCTTTTCCTTTATTCACAACAGTGTTCTGAGATACATGAGAATGAGGAAAAACAACATTTCTATCAAAATGAGCACTGGTGGCCTCAGTACCACCTCTAGCTGGCTCTGTAACTGGACATCTCGCGGCCTTAGTACCGCGGGCTGGCTCGGCTCCTCTGGTGGCATCAGCACCACCTCCTCGAACTGGTGAAGCGGCGGCCTCAGTACCGCCGGTGGAATCAGCATCCTTGGTGGCATCAGTACCACCATCATCATCATGTGCGGCCTCAGTACCGCTCTC
Source organism: Ottelia alismoides (assembly GCA_037367405.1). Taxonomy (NCBI): domain Eukaryota; kingdom Viridiplantae; phylum Streptophyta; class Magnoliopsida; order Alismatales; family Hydrocharitaceae; genus Ottelia; species Ottelia alismoides. The sequence continues at coordinate 569,343 of JAZKJV010000928.1, forward strand.
CTCCTCCTCATCTGGCGCCCTGGGTGGATCCTCGAGTCGTCGCTTAGATGAGGCGCCGCCTGCTGGTGCTCTACCACTCCTAAGTGTAACAAAATCAGCATCAAACAGATCTGAAGACATATCATCAAATGGATCACTAGGAGTGGTATGCTCAGTGTCAACTACCTGCTCAGACTTCCTCTTCAGGCTGTTCGGGTCCGGCTCTATCTGTGCAGGGATGGCGGCCTTCCCTCTCATCAGGTCCCGCATCTCCTGGCGGAACTCGTCCATCTCCCTTCTAAATGTAGCCTGCTGGTCCGTAAGGAGGCGGGCTATGTCATCCAAAGCGGGGTCCTCATGGGAGCCCGACGGGTAGCCTCTCTGGTGCTGAGGCTGCTGGAACTGGTGCTGCTGGTAAGAGGGGTAGGAGGAAGGATGTTGCTGCAGGTGTGCCTGGTGAGCCTACTGCTCACGTCTCCAAGACTGTCCCTGCTGCTGATAGGGACGAGGAACGCCGGACGACTGTTGGTGTGACTGATAGGCTGGGGGCTGCTGCTGCGGCTGGTGGTCTCTCTGCTGGGCGTACTGCCCTCCCTGTCCGGATGGCTGCTGCTGGGGCTGGGCACCTCCACTCCCCCACCTGAATCCGGGATGGTCTCGTCGGATCCCAGGCTGGGGGCGGTCATACCAAATCCCGTTGACATCCATCAACGGCTCTGCATCGTAGGGGGCTGGCGGGAGTACTGCCAGAGGCTGATCCGGCTGGTAGACCACCATCTGCATGTCTGGAGATGGTGGTGACTGGTAAGAGGGCTGCTGCGGCTGGTACGGCTCCGCCTGTACAAGGTGAACCTGTGTAGGCTGCTGTAGGGAGCTGGAGCGCTGGGACGAGCAGCTGCTGCTGCCGGAGTCGCCTCGCGACTGAAGACGGGGCTGTGAAGCTGTCTGTGACTCCTGGAGACACATGAGCTGGGTCTTCATGTCGCTCAGATTCTGTGCCATCTGCTCCATCTGCGTGATACCCTGGCACTGCTTCTTCTCAATCAGCTCCATGCGGTCCAACTTCTCGCTGATGATACCCATGTCCGCAGCAGACGACTCTGCCTGAGCTGCTGCGACTGCGGACGAACTAGATGGACCTGCATCGACCCGTGCTATCCTCTGGTACTGCACGGATCGTAGCTGCTGCTCAGGTCTCTGTGTGTACAACCGGGGGTGGGACATCACCATGTAGTTTTCGGCTATCTCCTCGAAGATGGCCCAGACCTGGTCGTGGTCCTTGGCGAAATAGGACCCACCGCAAGAAGCATTCACCAGGCCCTGGAGCTCTGGTGTCAACCCGCTAAAGAAGCTCTGCACAAGGTTCGACTTCGTGATATCGTGGTGCGGGCATCGGTCTGTGAGCTCTCGGAACCTCTCCCATGCCTCATGGAATTGCTCGTTGGGGAGCACGGAGAAGTTGCTGATCAGGGCCCTCGCTGCATTCGTCCGCCCGAGTGGATAGTACTTGTTCAAGTACTCGGTGCGGAGCTGCTCCCAGGTGTAGACAAACTTCCCCAGATGCTTCAGCCAGGTGGCTTCTCTATCTGCCAGTGAAAAGGGGAAGGCGATCATCCGAATCGTATCCTGGTCCACATGGCGGTCGTGGACAGTACTGCAAATCATCAAGAACTCCTGGAGGTGGAGATGGGGCTCCTCGGTGGCAAGTCCATGAAAACGGGGAAGCATCTGCAGGGTGTTCGGGGGGAACTTGAAGTCCCCCACGATAGCAGGCACCACTACCCAATGATGCATCAGTGTAGATCCGGGGTTGTGCAACTCCCGCATCGGTCTCGGTGGTCCTCCTGCCGCAGCGGCTGCCGCTGCGGCTGCTGCGGCTCGTGCCTCTGCATCTGGTCCGTCCTCAGGCTCGCTCTGATCTCTCTCTGCTCTGAGTCATTCCAACTCTCTCCTCATCTCAATCATAAAAGCTCCCTGATCTCTCAACTGCTGCTGAACTGTCTCTAAAGAGGCGATCAGGGTGGAGTTGATCGCTCCCTGGTCCAGGACAAAATGCTGATCTCCTCGTGGACCTCCGGGTGATCCTCAGAACTGCCGGCCATGACGTCTGCAAAATCAAATGAGCCCAACTCAGGTGCTGTCAAATCTGCTAATCTCTCCTCGGGCTCATGTCTCTCAGTACCAAAAGAAAGGGGATCGAGGGGGAACATGGCGGAGTCGTACTCGGGCTCGGAGAGCTGGTCTCGGCTCTCGCGGGCCAACCTAGATGATCGAGTAGACGTGCCCGAAAGCGGTGCAGCCAGAGGCTGCCTAAGAGAGCGTCTACCCATCATCTTGATCTGGCGAGTAGTGCGGATGAGATCTGGAGAGACTATGATCAGAATACAAACCCCCGGTTCACCAACGCAACGCGAGCTGAAGACCGTGAAAGCTCGGTCAAATTATCTTGTCAATTTTATTAGGTGAACACACAAAATATCAGAGCGCTTACGTGACCTGTTAGGATACCCGATGCTACCCCAACTGACTGGCCCGCACGGAAGAGTCGGTAATCAGTCGGGACTAGCACCGGAGGGCTCTACCTAGGGTGCGGGTCACTCTCTCACGCATCCAAACCATACAATGAGGGGGTTGCTCTCCCCAAGACAAAATTTTTAGGGTGAGCGTCTTTTAAGATCAATAGTGTTAACCAGTCCCAATTTTATGGTTTTTCTTTTTAATATTTTTTTCAAATAAAAACAAACGGCCTAACGAATTTTTCAGTTCTCCTGATTATTTAATCCAAAATAGGGGGGAGAAGACGAAAAAGCCGATGCGCGGTGAAATCAATGATGCATGCAGAGATAGAAATGCGTACCTGACTCCAGCAGTCTACATGCAAGATGATCCGCACATAAATGTAAAGACTGGAAAGAAACTACCTATATGGTGCAGCGGTGAAAACCGAGTCCTAAACAGGCAATTTCTACTCGACAGAACCGTCTAGCTTAGTCACTCGCCCTCGATCCAAAGAGTCCGGTCTAGACCCACCCCTCCTCTTCTCGACAAGTCGAGTTCAGGAGTAGCGCTTGACGGGGTAGGCTCGCGGCGCGTAGGCTCTCAGGAAAGCGACTAAGCTATTTTTATTATTGATTTATTAGTAGGTCCAATTATCATTCTATAGGAACATGTAATTAATTAAGTGTGGGGATCCTACTAATTACGGTACAGTCAAGCAGAAAATCCTAAATCTAGGGGCTCGAGAAAAACCGCTGAAAACCGTAAAAGGCAGTAAAAAAGGAAAGAAAATAAAGCCGTGTAAAAAAGCCGCGAAAAACTCCTAAGGGTCCCCCGAGCACACCGGTGCTCGGCGAAACAGACCCGCTAAGTCAACCACAGTCCAAGTCCAGTCTCTGGGTCCCTGTATTATTACAACAATAATAATCAAATAAAACTTAATCTATCCTCACCCACTCAACACTCTCTCTCGCTCTCTCCTACGGCTCCGTGCAGAAGGGAGCCGCCTCCGAGTCTCGCGGTTGCGTCGGCTTCTCGAAATCGGCCGCCTCGATCCTCGGGCCCTCACAAGAAAAAGAGACAAGTGGTCAGTCCAAATTATTATATAAAAAAATGTCAGGAAAAATATGTATATCTACAGAAATCTATACAAAAAGCCGCGAAAATTAAAAGCCGCGGAAAAACTCAAAAAGAACGACAACTAAGCCGTGCTCCCCGACAACGGCGCCATTCTGACGACAGGCACTGATCACTTGGGTATAAGGTACTAGAAATAGGTCGTCGCGACCCAACCGATCAGACCGTGTCGATCAAGAAAAAAATGAACCACTTAAGACAGATAAAATCAATCAAACACGAATAACGGTCCTGCTATGTGATTAACCTGGTATAGCACCCAGGGTCGAACTCAAGGAGCACGGATTGGCCTCTCGGCCTACGAAGTGGTCAAAAGAGATAAAATGCAAGGAGAAAATGTTTTTAGTGGTTTTTAAATATTTTTATATTTTTTTGGATTTTTTAATGTATTAAGAAAATAAGAAAACAAAGGAAAAGCACCCTTCAACAAATTATTCAAAGCATCAAAAATCGACCAAAAATTGGAATAAAAGTGTTTTTATTATTTTATATTTTTTAGTGTTTTTGGTGAATTTTTGAGAATTTTCTGTTGTTTATTTTATTTTCTAAAAATCAAGAAGTGCAGCAAACGGTGGGTACTGTCCAGCCGAGCCAAAAAGCCCTAGATAAAATATCTAAGGGCCTTAAAATTGCCTGAAGGTAATTTTTCTGTAAAGATGATAACATAAGGAAAATTTAGGTACCAATTTTATTATTTTTGGATTTTTAATTTATTTACTAGAATTTTTATAGGTTTTTGAGTGTTTTTAAGTTTTTAGTGGTTTTCAGTAATTAAAAATAGCCAAAATTGGCTAGAAAATCAAACTAAGCAAGAAAAACAGTGGACAATTTTTTTTGTAATTTTTGGACACTATTTAATATCTTTTTGTGATTTTTAAAGTTAGATAGTAGCAAAATTGAATGTTTTTGAATTTTTAAAATATCAAACTAAATCAAAAATGTCCTCAAAAATCCACAAAAATCCTACACCGTGGCAGGAGCCATGTGTCAAATTTTTGTTGGATTTGGAGGTGATTTGATATTTTATTCAAAAATACAAGAGGGGCACTGTGCATAGGGACCAAAGTGCAAATACCCAAAGTTCTGGGGGGTCTAGTGCAAAATACCCAGCAAAACACGTGCCAAGCGCGTGCCTGGGGCACTCAGGGACCCAAATGTAAGAAAAATAAGTTCCGAGGGCTTATTGGTAACAAGTACCAAAAGTCCAAGGGCTTATTTATCCCAAAAATATCACGCACATGTGGAAATAAATCACGCACAGGGGTATAAATGCAAATAAGTAAAAGATTTCATTCATTCAATAACGTTCAGAACTACAGGGGTCTCCATTGCAAATAAACCAAAATATCACGTGTCGATGCACGTGTCCACAACTGGCGGGGGTATAAATGCAAATAAACTAAAGCTCAGGGTCCACTATGCAAATAAACCCAAAACTAAACAACTGACTTTAATATTTACAGGACTAAAATGAAATAAAATAAAGACAGGGGCCTAAGGGTAAATTACCCTTTATTAAGCGGGGGTGCTGGATGCGCGCCACGTGGAGATCTGACGGCTGCGGATGGTGGGCGCTCCGGATCGTCTCTCCTCGGATCGAGCGGTGCTGGTGGCTCCAAGGATGGACGGCCAGGATCAAAACTGGAGCGAGTGTGAGGCGATCGACGGCAACTGGAGGTCCTGGATGAACAGGTGGCCGGCGAACTTCGCCGGCCTCGTGGACGCGCTCCCGGCCTCCTCTGCTGCGCCTAAGGATCGGAGAAGCTCCAGCGTGTCTGTGCGCAGCTACTGATGCCCTCCGATGGTCTAGCCGAGCTCGGGTGAGCTCCGGCGAGGGTGGCGGAGGTGAGGCTCCTGGTCTGAACGGCAAAAGGCCTCAGATGGCCTGTATTGGACCTGCAAAGCAACCCAGAAGACTCGCGGGTCGAGGGCAAAGTGCCTCGACCCAGTTAGGCGAGGTGGGGGTGGCTGGTGCGTCAGGACGACGAGCTCCGGTGAAGGTGGTGGACGGAGGAGCTCGGTTCCGCTGATCGAGATGGGTGACGGGGTGGTCGGAATCAAAGAAATACGCGGCGGCGCAAATTGGGGGTAAATGGAAATTAAAGGAAATGGCGGAGCTAAGTGGCTACCTGGGTGAACGGAGAGACTGGGGAGGAGCAGGGGATGCTCCGGGTCGTCGCCTCGAGGGTCGTCTCGGCCCGAGGCTCGAAGCTCTCGCTGGTGGCGGAGCTGCGGCGGCTACGTCGCCGGATCGATGGAATCCTCCTCCTCTCCTCGCTGCAACAGGCTCAGGCGCAAGCTGTCACCTCACACACTCTCTGGAGCTCACAGGAGAAGAGGGAGAATGGCCAAAGATGGAGAGAGGAGGTGGCGGATCTCGCTTATGTATGTTGGAGGGGTCCGAGAAGGATGGCTCGGGTAGGGTCGTGGTGGCGCGCGGATCCCAAGGTGGATGCCCGGCGAGGGTGTCGGATGTGGGAGGATCAAAATGGAGCCGGGGTTTAGGGAAATGGGTGTCGGGTCGAGCGGGCGAAATTTCGAGAAGTCGGGTCTGGTGCTCAGACCCGCGGAAAGTGGTCCTGGGGGGGGGGGGGTAGTTGACCGGGCGGTCAACATCCCTAGGACCCAATGGAAATCGACCACGTGGCTGAATCTTGAAGCTCAAAATTAAGGTAGCAATTGGCCGAATTTACAAAAACTTAAAACATGAAATATTTTTATTTTATTTTTTTCCTATTTTTTGTGATTTTAATTAATTTTTGGAAATAAAAATAAGGTATATACATAGTATGTAATATATAGGTATATGTATACTGTTAGGGTTTTTGATTTTTTTGATTTTTAATTATTATTTTCATGCAATTTTATTCCTATTTTATATTTTATTTATTTATATTATAAAATAAGGAATAAAAGGGTGTTTTTATTTTATTTTTCTTATTTATATACATATGTAAAATAAATATATATGTACATCTATATACATGGTATATGTATAATATATTTTTGTATTTTTAATTTTTCTATTTTTATTTTATTTTGATTTTAATTGTTTTTATTTTACATAATATAGACTATTTACAAAAAGTTTGAAAATTAATTTTATTTATTTACAAGGTTAAATAAATATGGAAGGGTGGTTTATGTACATGATGAAAGGGATATTTTTGGTCTTTTTTATTTTTAACTTTTTCTTTTGGTTTTTATATTTTATAAATATATACAAGTATTTACAAGCATATTTTTGGTGAGGAAAATATCTTTATTTATTTACATAAATATTTACACACCTGAGCCCCTATCTCCCTCTACTTTGGCTTTTATGCGGTCAGGCCCATGTTGAGCCCTCCCTTGGGTTAGGTTGCTAAATATTTATTCTAAATATTTCCCTCTTTTTCTTTTTAATCTTTATTCTTTTATTTTTGCACAAAAACATGCTAATTATAGGTTTTTACACAATGCATACTTTTGGTAATTATTCCTATTTACATACATCTACATGCATTTGCAAAGGTTTTTGTAGCTAAAATATAAGAATAAAGAGTGATGAATAGGTATTCATCAAGGAGCGGGTGGCGGCCACGAAGGCCGACGGCGGATGAGATCGGAGCGGGCGGCGCGACTGTTCGCGGCGCAGGAGGTCGGAGCGGAGGGTCGCGCGGCGGTGCCTTGGAGGAGGAGGCGCAAACGTGGGGAGGAGCGGGCGGCGGCCACGAAGGCCGACGGCTGGAGGGCATCGCCTGGGGGCGCGCGAATGCGCTGAACGGTGGGACACAGGCGGCGTTGGTAGCGGCGTAGGCCCGCGGTTGGTGGCGAGGTGGTGTGCGCGGAGGAAGGCGGACGTTGCGTCGAGGAAGGACGCCGACAGAAGATGCTGGAGAGATGGAGGACGTGCGGCAGAGGAGGAGGCTGGGCTGGAATTAATCAAGAGAGAGAGATATATATTAGGAAATTTAGTTGTCACATTCTATATTTAGAATTTGACAAATGACCAAAATGGGTTTTTTACAATTAAAATAATGTAATTAATGTGAAATTAATCACAGCTGTGAGATTTAAATTAAATGGATGAGATGGAGGGGCTCACCACAATATCGGTGAGACCCCGCCTCATTTGAAGTTTCTCCTATATATATATATATATAGGGTAAAATGGGGCTGCCCCCAGGGAGTAGCCAACTTGGCTACTCCCACCCCTATTTTCCCCTCATTTATTTATTTTTTTGGAAAATAAAAATTTGTATATTCATCATTATATCCCTCTCACATTCTATTAAAATTTCGTCAGAAACAAAGACTCCTAAGCCCTCCATCCAGACGTCATTTTTTTAACGGTCGCAGGATTTTTTAAATCGACCATGTTTGGATGGAGGCCGTAGGAGTCTCTGTATCTGACGAAATTTTAATAGAATGTGAGAGGGATATAATGATGAATATACAAATTATATTATATATATATATATATATATGAGGTAAATGGGGCTTCCCCCAGGGAGTAGCCAACTTGGCTACTCCCACCCCTATTTTCCCCTCATTTTTTTATTTTTTTGGAAAATAAAAATTTGTATATTCATCATTATATCCCTCTCACATTCTATTAAAATTTCGTCAGAAACAGAGACTCCTACGGCCTCCATCCAAACATGGTCGATTTAAAAAATCCTGCGACCGTTAAAAAAATGACGTCTGGATGGAGGGCTTAGGAGTCTCTGTTTCTGACGAAATTTTAATAGAATGTGAGAGGGATATAATGATGAATATACAAATTTTTATTTTTCAAAAAAATAAAAAAAATGAAGGAAAAATATGGGTGGGAGTAGCCAAGTTGGCTACTCCCTGGGGGCAGCCCCATTTTACCCTATATATATATATATATATATATATATAGAGAGAGAGAGAGAGAGAGAGAGGTAAATGGGGCTGCCCCCAGGAGTAGCCAACTTGGCTACTCCCACCCCTATTTTTCCCTCATTTTTTTATTTTTTTGGAAAATAAAAATTTGTATACTCATCATTATATCCCTCTCACATTCTATTAAAATTTCGTCAGAAACAGAGACTCCTATGCCTTCCATCCAAACATCCTTTTTTTTAACGGTCGCATGATTTTTTAAATCCACCCTGTTTGGATGGAGGCCGTATGAGTCTCTGTTTCTGATAAAATTTTAATAGAATGTTAGAGGGATATAATGATGAATATGCAAATTTTATTTTCCAAAAAAATAAAAAAATGATGGAAAAATATGGGTGCGAGTAGCCAAGTTGGCTACTCCCTGAGGGAAACCCCATTTTACCCATCCCTCTCTCTCTCTCTCTCTATATATAGAGAGAGGGAGAGAGAGAGAGAAGTTAATGGGGCTGCCCCCAGGGAGTAGCCAACTTGGCTACTCCCACCCCTATTTTCCCCTCATTTTTTCATTTTTTTGGAAAATAAAAATTTTGTATATTTATCACTATATCCCTCTAACATTCTATTAAAATTTCGTTAGAAACAGAGACTCGTATAGGCCCTCCATCCAGACATCCTTTTTTTAACGGTCGTAGGATTTTTTAAATCCACCCAGTTTGGATGGAGGCCGTATGAGTCTCTGTTTCTAACGAAATTTTAATAGAATGTTAGAGGGATATACTGATGAATATACAAATTTTATTTTCCAAAAAAACAAAAAATGAGGGAAAAATAGGGGTGAGAGTAGCCAAGTTGGCTACTCCCTGGGGCAGCCCCATTTTGCCCATATATATATATAGTGTAAAATGTATATACCCCCTAGGGGGAGCTAACTTAGCTCCCCCTGCCCTATTTTATCCATATTTTTTTTATTTTTTTTGAAAATAAAAATTACGTAAATTTATTATTATATCCCTATATTATGTCATTAAAATTTCATACGAAACAGAGACTCCTACGACCTCCATCCAGATGGGGTCGATTTAAAAAAATCCTATGACCGTTAAAAAAATG